>JAXRKP010001137.1:120000-157500 GCA_037039925.1 Doris montereyensis | reverse complement strand
CGAGGCTAAGATGTCGAGGGATTACGGTTTGGGGTTTTTTATACTACGGTCAATTACAAGGAGAGAATAAGACCACACTGTCTTAATAAAACCGCTTTGTAGAATTAAAGACGTACATTTTATTATTGCCATAGACGAAAATATATACTGGTTACCCAACTAATGACAAAATATAGGGATAATGTTTTCCTCTTAAGATTGAAGTATTTGCCAAAACGGTGTGAATAGATTAATGTATTGGGTGTAAAAATAGTTCTATGGGTGTATGCTGGCTTTAGATAGATAAGTCAGTAAACAATATGGGCGAGAAAGAGATTGACATTATGGGACGATCAAGGCAATTGTTCAAACCACTTTCTTCTTGCTTTGAATAGATTATATGAGAGGAAGTGATGAAGGCGTTTCACAGTTATAACCAAGGAAGTACTAGGTGAAACATGGCAAATTAAAAGTAGGATATCATTAAGGTGTTGGAAAGAAGACGCATGTTTTCCTTTCTCACATAAACCAACCCGTTTGGGACAATTAACAGGGGTGAGGTCGAAAACAGCTCAAAGGTGTTTTCAACTTCGATCAGAAAGACAACACCCTCTCTCTTTACTTCTCCAATACCCCAAACAGTACAACAAAGGAGAAGAAGAATAAAAAACAAAGAAAAAATAGTTTGTACCTCAATGAATAATCCCCCGACAAACTGTTTCATTCAAAGCCCTTTTAAGCCCCATGGGAAGTATTAAGTATTATAACACATCAGAGCTGCTGTTTCGTAAAACATTTTTAAATTCTGAGTTGTACTTTCTGTCTGCCCATAGCCAGGTGTTCACTCACACTAGACAAGTGAGGAACAGAGAGATACAGAGAGATGTATGTGTGTGTGTGTGTGTGTGTGTGTGTGTCTTCTCTGTGTTTTAACCAGAGTGGAAGTGGTTTAAAAACTCAAGGTGTTACTTTCATAGATCAACATAATCTATTAAATTAACAACACATTATACAAATGACTAGTTTAACATTGAAAACATTCGTGTACAGTTGAGACATTATTACAGTAAATTTCAATGTAATACATATGGAAGTTATACAATATAGATCGTAGTAAGTACATAATATATATTACAATAATAGGTCTCATGAAAGAAAGTTTCTCCAAGAAATACATGATAATAGGCTTTAACCCGTTGATCTCAAGTCACGTGTCTACACATGTGCCATACAAATAAAAACAATGGCCAGAAAACACACGCCTAGAAGCGAATTAATGTATCGCAAAAAAAACAATAATATAATAATGACTGGTTAATATTGTGACAAGACAGCCCCTGCAAAAACATTAATATAATAATGACTGGTTAATATTGTGACAAGACAGCCCCCCAAAAAACAATAATATAATAATGATTGGTTAATATTGTGACAAGACAGCCCTTATATTTGGACAAGAATCTAATAATGACCATGGTTATGTATTATGACATTTTACCATATCAAACTAAATATCAAACTAAATATCAAACTACATATCAAACTAAATATCAAACCTAAATATCAAACTAAATATCAAACTACATATCAAACTAAATATCAAACTAAATATCAAACTAAATATCAAACTAAATATCAAACTACATATCAAACTAAATATCAAACTAAATATCAAACTAAATATCAAACTAAATATCAAACTAAATATCAAACTAAATATCAAACTACATATCAAACTCAGAGAGCTGAACGACGTGATTTTGGAAAACGTTAACACAAGTACATGACGTAAGTAACCTCAAACGTGTAGACAAAAACTCAAACCAACGCACAAAGTCGAATAAACAACAACACCACCCCCCCCCCCCCCCCCCCACCCCCCAAACCCCAACCCATTCCGCATCACATTGACAATTTCGATTCTGAACAAGTAATGATGTGCACTTATCAATCTTGAAAATGGAAGCAAATCACGGTACTTGTCATTGGTTAAAACAGACGACATGAAGATAACAGTAACATAAACACATATATAACCAATAATACATTATGCAAGTTTAATACATATAATCAGGTGGTGATAGATAGATAGATAGATAGATAGATAGATAGATAGATAGATAGATAGATAGATATAGGTATATAGACAGGTAGATAAATAGCTAGATAGATGGATAGATAGATATATAGATAGATAGGTATATAGATAGATAGATAGATCTTTAGATAGCTAGATAGATAGATATATGGCTAGATAGATAGATAGATAGATAGATAGATAGATAGATAGATAGAAAGATAGATGAATATATGGATGGATATATGGATATATATAGATACATGTAGATAGATAGGTTGATATGTAGGTAGGTAAGTAGGTAGGTAGATAAATAAATAGATATATAGATGGATAGATGGGTGGATGGGTAGATAGATAGATGGGTAGATCGATCGGTAGATATATAGATACGTAGATAGATAGATAGATAGATAGATACAAAGATAGATAGATAGATATAGATAGATAGATAGATAGATAGTAGATATATATATAAGCTATTGCGACAATCCATAGAGCAGCGCCAACCCCCCCCCCAACGACCCTGGAGAGTTACATGATGCTGATCTGGTTTTCACACCTAGATCTAGAAACTAGAATTAGCCACCCTCTCGTGTGCCCTCTCTCGATAGATAGCCTATCACCAGTCAATTGGACAAGGTTCGTTTGAGCTGGCTCGGAACCCTTGAAACTTTAGGCCTCAGGTGGCTGAAGGAAGACTACATATGTCTATTATTACGGCGTCGTTTAGCAATGCGATTGGGAGACTGCATAAAGTCAGTGGGTACCACCACGGAGTCATTGGCCCCATGGGAAATGTCAAAACTCGATTGGCCCGGAAAAGGCACCTTTGCCTTTGGTTGGAGAAATGTAGGACAAAACTCGTTTTGGTCAAATGTTGACATCTATCCGAGGATACGGAGGAGGCGATCAGAGTCCCTTTATCAAGCCGTAAGTTGGGATATACTTTGTCCACTTCCTTAAAAGATCAAGGCTAAAATCGAACAGATAATCAACTGCGTAATTCTGCTGGCCATCGATTTCATCATTGAAGCACACAATTGTTGCATATTCACAGCATTAAAAAATATTTTTAAAAGTTAAAAGTCACCCTATCTTTCTCAAAATTTTTTGCCTTACCTCATTAAAGTTTGCAACTTTCACTATTGATATAGGACCTCAAGTTTGTTTATTGTATATCTAATTGCTAAAACAAATAAGATAGAATGAATGCCCAAAACAAGATTGAAAAATATTAGATAAACTTTATTTGCATTTTTGTAGGTGTATAGAATGAATCACATTAACATGCTAAGAGGTAAGAACAAAATATATGTTTTGCAAAGAAAGATACTAAACTACAAATAATTGCACAATGATTTGTTTAGTGAACACACAGAATCATACAGGTCCTGTTCTAATACTGGTTTTGTGAAAGTCTCTCAGATGGTTTGAGCATGTAAACAGAATGAATGATAAGTATATAAATCCTTACAATAAAGGAAGTTTAATGATTCCATTTGTGTAAACACAGATTCATACCAAGAGAGGAAGATTGATTGGACAGATCAGCTAAACAAGTTAAAACCAATGACTTTGAAGACTATTGTAGGAATTGTACTCTTGTTACAAATGATATGGCAGTTAACTTTATTTGCACACCAATTTGCACATTAATATACATGACAGTAGTATCTCTGATCTAGGAATTAGGCTGCTAGAAATCCTGTTTGAATCCTAGCTAGGCTAGCTTAAGCACTGTGTTTCTTAGGAAATACGGTCAACACACATTCATTTCTAGTTGCCCCATCCAACACCACTTCCTTCTCATGATTTCCCTCTCGATAGCCTCCCTCCATGTTCTGTGCCAAAAGTCAACTTTGCTTATTATTTCTGGCCAACGAATGCCAAATATTTTTTGACATTTGTTTACAAATCTTTGGAGATTTTTGGCTGTTTTGTTCATTTGCTCCAAATAAAAACATCGACTTCACATTTGAATTCTTCTTCTTGTTCTTTGTCGGTCTCTCTGCCAGCAGGTCAGATCAGGATGCGGATTGTCTCCATGAATTGCATAGTCTTTTGCAGACTCTCCATAGGGCCGTAGAGCTTTTTCTTCTAGAGGTGACTCTCCCGGCCATATCGCTGTTCTTTCTGATTTGTGGAGCGGACACTGCTGGAGAATATGTTTAATGTTCTGGTGGGCGCTCCACACTCACACCCTTCTGATTCCCCAACTTTTAGATAGCGATACATATGTTGATGGAGACGGTTGTGCCCAGTCCTGAGTCTGAATAGTGTGACCTGGGACTTTCTGTCAAGTTGCTGTATGGGATCTTTGGGGTTATAGCTGCTTTGATTTTCTCCCCATTAATTGCAGACAGCTGCCTTGATGATTGTCTTCTCGTCCTCGAAGGTCAATGGCAGAGACTCCTGGGGCATACTGAATCGTTTTTTGCTAGTTCATCTGCACGCTCATTCCCATCAATCTGGCAGTGTCCAGGTATCCATTGTAATTGAAAATGTGCAGTTTTGTCCCCGTTGATAGTTCCGTTGTCTTACATGTCAATAAGGTGGTAAAATTTCACCATAAAAGTATTATACCACTATGATATTATTCTACTAAACGATTAATGCATGCAACGCACGCACAAGCAAATTCACTCCAAGCTTGCCGTAACATTCTGCCTCAGTTCTTCCACAGCTTTTGATACATGAACAGGTTTCTGAAACATAAGACAATAGAAATGTGTCAGATTAGTCACTCAATTACAAATCAAATCATAAAAGTGAATACACTCAAACAAAACATTATAACACAATGTATACTCACTTTACATGCCCCTATATTATTGGATATCTGGCATGATTTACCTCCCCAGGGTAAAAGATTTACCCACCTCAGTAAAAGATGCACACAATCCAAGAATATCTTTACTTTAAAACAAAGCAAAGCTGCCACTAGTTAATGAAGTCCGCTTAATACAAACGTTTTGACACCATGCAGTAGGGTTTATGTAATGCAAGGTTTAGCGAAACCAATTTTAAGGGGACGTAACACATGTATATCTTAGATCAACCCTTATTTCAAGTATTACCTCCCAATCATTTGTTGCCGTTTCATCCCTTTTGCTTTTCATCGGGGGGGGGGGGGGGGGGGGGTAGAGAGGGGAGAGAGAGAGAGGGAGAGAGAGAGAGAGAGAGAGAGAGAGAGAGAGAGAGAGAGAGAGAGAGAGAGACAGACAGACAGACAGACAGACAGACAGACAGACAGAGACAGACGAGAGAGAACACAGAGAGAGACAGAGAGAGAGAGAGAGAGACAGAGAGAGACAGACAGACAGACAGACAGACAGACAGAGAGAGAGAGAGACAGACAGACAGACAGACAGAGAGAGAGAGAGAGAGAGAGAGAGAGAGAGAGAGAGAGAGAGAGAGAGAGAGAGAGAGAGAGAGAGAGAGAGAGAGAGAGAGAGAGAAGAGAGAGAGAGAGGAGAGAGAGAGAGAGAGAGAGAGAGAGGAAGAGTTCACCAGGAAGTATTAGATACATGTACTACAAATTGCAAACTCGAAAATTAGCCAACAGTCTGCAATTTTTTAGAATAGTTCTCTTACAACGTGTATTTTACTTCTGTAGCTCCTTTTTTTTATCATTCTAGTGATATATCTTTCATTCACATATTATGTTCTTGTAATCATTTTTCACATTTTTTTTTTCAAATAGATGAATTCTACTCTCCTTTCTGAAATATGAAACATGTTCTCCAATGCTCCAAGCAGTTTGAATATCAGAGGGAATAAGACTGTGCTTGTTATTATGTGTATAGGCAGTATTGATTTGCTTCTATAATAAATGCAATGAGTAAGACAGGGTTGTATCCTAAGTCCTCTTTTGTTTATCACATTTATGTATTCAGTCACAAAGGCATCCTCAAACATGAAAAAAATGAATGTAGGCATGTGGAAGCTCAAACCCGTAAATGTATCAATGTTTTCATTTGCCAATCATTTAGTTCTGTTTGGAAAATTAGAAAGGGACCTCCAGTCAAATATCAACATAATGAATAATGAATTAAATAAAAGAGGAATGAGAGTAAATGCAAAGAAAACCAAAACAATGTTAGTACTAGGGTAGCTAAAACACAAAATCTTAAATTGGACAGGGAGTATTTAGAACAATTTCAAAGCTACAATTATTTAGGAGTAATGAATAACTCAGAGGAAAACTAAGAGAAAACATCAGCCAAAGAATCCAAAAGGCAAGTGCAATATATAACCATCTAGGAAAGGCATTTGTAGGTAAACAAGAATTGTCAACAAAAACCAAAATGGCAGTAGACAACACAGTTGGAAAAAGATATAAAAGAAGCATTAACGCAATGAAATTTAACTTTCACAGAAGGAAACAGAAACTGTCAGGACAGGGCAGCCTGAAGAAAGATCATTTCAGGCATCTAAATCCCATACACCGGAAGGTAGAATGGGAATTGATAAAGAAAGAAAGAAAAAGAAAAGTTCTCCAATGACAACTTTGACAAACATTTTTATATCTACATCTTGGAGAGTCTTTATTCATGAAATTTGAGTGGTCAGACCTTGGTTTTGTGCAGTGGTCATCAGAACATGGTATTTTATCCTTTTTTGGCTCGAGGTCATAAAGATTAAATATTTTCAAAATTTTATAACTTTCACAAAAATCACGTTTATTCAATAAATTTGGTATCACATTACTCAATAAAGAAGTTTTACTGGCATTCGTTTTAATCTTTATTCAAAATAAATAATCAGTTCAGAGTGCCCAATGGTATTGTACGAGATAATGTAATCATAAATATATAGGGGGATGCAAAAGTAGGTATTACAGTGAGTATCACATCAATGTTATAATACTTAAGTCCTAAAATATCAGCACTGAGTGTGCATGAATGTCCACTCTCAATTAAAGGCATGCATAATTAATGAGGGCAAGCAGTTTGAATGTCAGAGGGAATAAGATTGTGCTTGTTATTATGTGTATAGGCAGTATTGATTTGCTTCTATAATAAATGCAATGAGTATATTTGTATTTTCTTTTTTCACAAGTGCATAGCTACTGTTGCCGTTGCCTCTCCCTATATATTATTGATTACATTATTTTGTACAATACTACTGTTTGTTTTAAATGACTCCATTGTACTGAAAGAACATATATCAAGACATGGAAGATGTACCATAATTTCTGTGTCCCTGCAACGCACGATGATGCTCCCATCCAGCAAAGTTTTCTCACTTAAAATTAGAGTGTATGGAATCCCAAGCTGATCATTTCTGAAAAAAGGAAAAAAATGTCAATTGTATGATGAGTGCAAGCAATCTTATCTATGTAATTCATAAGTTTATACTTTTAAAAAATAACTGACTTAATTACTTACAGACCCTGAATAACAAGGAGAGAGAATAGAAAGCACTCTTTTATTCTTGATTAAAAATTTTCATGTTATGGTTTCGTTTTGGTTTGGAGAAAAAGATTTAAATCTATGTGTTTGTTCTATTTATTCCCCCACAATCTACCACTGAAATACTACCACTTACAAGACTTTGGCTTTCATTTCAATTCTTTCTTTTTTTCATGATCAAATTACTTACTGAGTAAGTTGGGGAATGAAAATATTTCTAAATGAGAAAGCAAGTTGTACAAAAACAGTGACACAATTACTGTATCAAAAGCGTGGTTGGCATTTGAAAACTTATGGCTAAACATTAATAAACAAAACACCTTGTTGATATATTGGCCAGCTTTCTCACCTTCTGAAATGAGCATCTTGATTGGCACCATGGCGAGAAGCATTGAACACAGACACACCGGCCTTTTGCATGTCGTGTTCAACTTTGCTACAAACATGAAGAAGTTCATTGGTGGGAGATGCTGTATCTGATCTCACCAACAGAGCTGACTGGAAGGGAGATAATTGAGGATGCAACTGGAGAACCTTTAGAATAGGAGACAGAGAATTTTTAAAAACAGGGATTTAAATGACTGAAAATATAATGAATTAATTTGTCTTTTGTTTTGGAATGACAAATCAATTTTTAACGGACATTTTTCTGTTTAAAAACTGTATCAAACTACCCAATACAGTAGTAGCGGTCTAAGTACCCCACCCCCCCCCTCCCTCCCCAACTGAGAGATCTATAAATTGGGATAGTAGGCAGACTGAAGTGGCAAGCGAATTTCAAACGTTGACACACAAAGAAAGACTACAACCATGCTTAAATATAATTCTTATCCAATCTGTCAACCATGCACTAAATGTCTATCGAGGGACAGGTCAGCCTTGCATTTACAGGGGGCAGAACTTTATGTAGCCAATTGCCATCAATTCCTACCTGACGAGTACACAACAAATCAATGAAAGTTTTCTAACTCACCTACACCACATTGGTTGGGGACACGTCTTTGATTTGATTGACAACGATTTTCCTCAATTGTATACGTAACGTACGTTAAGGAATAATGAATTGTTGTTCATATTACCAACACAAAGCATAGTGCATGGTGATACCATGCTGTCTAGCAGAGACATTGATCATTGTTTGTTAGGCCCAGATGGATGAAATTGGCCCTGTGCCATTTGGCAGGGATTGACAGTTCACTATCAACACCTATTTATCACAGCTGGGAAGCATGGCTTGATCCTCTACTCTACACATCTGGTTTAATTGAAATGCCTTCATATTTGAAATTTATGAAAGAAGATATCTGTCGGCATTATTAGTTCCGTTCAGTATTGTTTAGTAGGTAATGTTTCTAAGTCTCTCTATGTTGATGATGAAGGGTAGGCCACCTGTCTCTGTTTTGTCCCGTTTTCTATCAATAAGACCTTTTATTACTATTTCACATTCCTTTTAATTAAGCGATAGGATGTTTTAGCCAATGGTTAGCCTCATCAGCCAATCAAGGCTCCTTGGTTAAAAGAGAATGTATGTTACATGGATATTGTTATCTATTTAATGTCTGTAACGACAATTTATAAATTTAAATAACACAATCAAATGATATTATTTACTCAAATGATTCATGTAATGTTTTCATGTCTGTAATGACAATTTATAAATTTAAATGACACAATCAAATGATACTATTTACTCAAATAATTCATGTAATGTTTTCATGTCTGTAATGACAATTTATAAATTTAAATAACACAATCAAAATGATTCATGTAATGTTTTCATGTCTGTAATGACAATTTATCCTGTTTACTCAAATGATTCATGTAATGTTTTCATGTCTGTAATGACAATTTATAAATTTAAATAACACAATCAAATGATACTGTTTACTCAAACGATTCATGTAATGTTTTCATGTCTGTAATGACAATTTATAAATTTAAATGACACAATCAAATGACAGTATTTACTCAAATGAGAAAGAGGCCTATGATTCATGTAATGTTCTCATTTTATGGCAGTTCAGTACTAAATTACCTCCATCCAATAAAAAAACCCAACCCAGATACAGTTATCGGAAAAAGATCAACATAACATGCTTTTTGGTATACTCACTAAATGAGGAAGAATATTCATGATTGAATCTGAATTAAATGCTTATGAATTTGCGAAAATACAACATTATGAAGATGAATTATTTTCTTGGCTCCGAAAAATCCAGACTTATTCATTGTGGTCACTGTGATATGTCAGAAGAGGACATGTGGAAAATGAGAATTGCTGTTGCTGTAGACTGTAGAGAGTTTGTCTTGTTTTGTTTCATTTTATGAGAAAAGACATTAGTTGAATGTGGTATTCACAATTAATCATAATTATGTGTAAAATTAACTAATAATGAATAAATGGTAAAATCAATAACAATAAAAGTTCTCACAGGATTAGCTCTCGATTTTTGGTCGCAAGAGATGTTCTTTCATAGTAAGCATCTATGAGGAACGTAGCAGCTGCAGTTTCTAAGCTCATGGTGCATTGTATGCAAAAGGAATACATTTCTTCCCTCCACTTGTTTTGGCCTGAAAGCAAGTTTTGAAAAATGTGAACATGTTCACAGTATTTCATTTTCTTATGGTATAAAGTAAAAAGCTCCTTCAAGGACATGACAGCCCATAGAGCCGGAGTTATCCCAGTTTATATTGCCTGAAGCGGAACAGAAGATAATAATCACCTTCTGGACCTAATCTGACGCAGGTTTTTACTCTCAAGCTAGTGCTTGTACCCATTAGCGCCTGGGTTATGTGGGGAATATATGTGTTAAGTGTCTTTCCAAAAGGAACACAACATTGAACCTAACTTTACTAGGATTCGAAGCAGGGACCTCATGATCCTAAGTTTGGCAGTCTAACTACTCACCCACGATGCTCCACATTCTTATGATAGATTCACATATATAAGGCATCAGATAAGATAATCTCACATAAAAATGTGACCATGGGTAAACAATGCAAATTGATAACAATTTTGAAAAGGATTTTCTTGAAGAATTTTCCTACCTATTTATTTTCAGTAATAGCATAGTCTAGACAGAAGGTACTTATTTCATGCAAAACTCATTTTTTCAATTAAACCAAGACTTGTCACTGAAACAACTGTTTTAAGATCAGTCTTGGGAAAATTGTTTTCGCCTTTAGTTGTATTTTAAGCGCAAATTCATGAAAAAATCTCACAACAGATACAATTACATGTTGTGTTGGCTTTCTAACATGTCTAGAAATTATAGAGCTTCTAACAAACCATAACACATAATATCATTGTTATGATGGAGAGACAACTTGTCATTAATGTACATTTATAAGATTACAGTATTTTCATGAAGCATAGGATCTGACTTAAACAGTGTATAGGAAATGAGAATGAAATAAACATATCAAAATCAACTGTACCTTTAAATGCTTTATCTTTGCAATATCAAGTGTTAATTTTAATCTGCAAATATTTTTGTATTCCTATTTATTATAAGATGACACACAATAAATTTTTGAATGTCCAATGAATAATTTGTATAACTGTTTCTGAAGCTGTAATATGTAACATCTGTAGAAATTTTAAATTGCTCACCGCAAATGACTTTTCGTCATTCTCTGGTAAATCTTTAAAGAGGGTATCTCCATAGTTTTGAACGACTTCCACACTTTCAGGCCCCCAGGGGAATTGATAATTAATGGAGATCAATTGACCATTGGAGGAAGTACCCGCGTTGTTGTTGTCCCTGTTGTTCTCTTCCTGATTTTCCACAGAGCTAGAAACACTGAATTTTGAAGGATTCTTGGCATACTTAGTGGAAAAAGGGAAAAAAAGACAGGTGTAACTTTTCTTTTTGAAAGCATCAAAATATGATTTTCCATTTAGAAACTATTCAAAAGCTTATCTTTCAAAAATAATAAAGAATTTTAGTCAGTGTGTGATTGTGATATACTGATGTAAACATGACTTTGAACATGCTTGGATTTTTCTGTGTCTGTGTACTGATGTTGATAATCTGTATGCTTATTCCTGTCTGTGTTTTGTATTAGATGGGATGTCTAAATGTCTTTTTTTAAACAAGGGACACAAGCAATGTTTAATTAAAAACAGCTATGATCACTCAACCATCTTTTACAATGTAAAACGATATTATAAAGTACAGATACTATACATAACTTGAGAAAGAGAATTTAATTTTGTTATTACTTAACTAATCAACACAATCTATTTAGAACTGTTTACATCTGATTGTACACCTTTAAACTTATGACAATAGATCATGTCGCTATCACTACTACCGACATTTCTATAAATTACAAATTTCAATTCAACTAAGAAAGCAATGATTATCAACTAGGCCTGGGCATTGATCGCTTTCCAGTTGATCATGAGCAGCAAACGATCAAGCAACCTTGATCACTGTGATCAGCGCTCGGAAATTTGATCATGGTCACAGCTATGTGCACAATCACATCGGCAATCACAGTTATGATCATGGTCACAACTACGCACATGGTCCCAAACGAACACGACGAGGGAGAGAGAGAGAGATTGTGACTGGGACTGGACCGGAATGGAACCGACAGCGGAGAAACACTGCAACAAGTGTCAATGTAGATGGGCGGGTGGGATAAACGTCCAGGCACCGACTTAGAGTTCTGACCAGGAATTAGTCCTATTAAATGGTCATTATTGCTCAATGTTACATGGCTATTTTTAGACATTGTTAACATGATACCCTGGCAGAGCCCCGCCACGTTTTTGTACTATCATCCGCTCCGTCTTCCTGTCGTTACTCAGTCTAAAAACTTGGCTGATCGCTGATCACAGCCAGGAGGAATCCAGCAGGCATTTATTTGATAGTGGTATCGGTGGCAGCTCTTTCTACTTTCAGTTTGGGAATACAATGAATGCAATGTAGTCAAAGATTGGTGTGTTGAAGGTATCGACAGACACATTTGCTCGATGCTACGAGCCATCGAGCAGACTTTATAAATGAAAGTATCGATAGGTGGCAGTTGGTTTCACTTTTAAACTGAGATTATAAGGGGAATTAATGTAGTCGGAGAGTAATGTGTTGAAGGCATTGACATATGAATTTGCTTGATGCTATGATCAGTGATCATGATCGTCACAGAGTCTATGATCACTGTTTCAGCATCGAATCTTTGATCAGTCTTCGAAGCCATGATCATGAAGCGATCGAATAATTCACATGGTGATTAAAAATGGACCTATTATCAACAATTGCTGATATCAGTAAATTCACCTTTTTCCACCATGACAGTCTTCGCTGAAGCCAGAAGTCAAACACTCTGTTCACCCCAGAGGTGATGGGTGTGTGTAGCACTGAGAAACTAACATATTCCTGATAAAGTCACTGCAAGTCAAAAAACATCCTCACAGAAATAAAGAAGAAAAAAATATTTGAATCTACATGGTGATTAAAAATGGACTTAAAGATTAGGAAAACAGTTTTTCGAAAATATTGAAATAGGATATATGAAAGACATTATTTTGTTCAGAGATAATTCCAAACAATGCTTAAATGTCTGTGAAGACCACCACCCACCTTGTCAAGAAAAATATTTTCTAAAAAGCCGTTTTAAAAATAGCAGTTCTAATGAGGAAAATAAGTAAATATTATAAATATGAAGCTATAAAATTTTGTCAAAAATTAGAAATCAGTAAAATCATATATCTTAATCTTATAGATAGATGTTTTTTAAGTTCTATTTTTTAGTTGTTTTGACTTTTCCAGAAAAATGAAGTACATTCAAAGGTACAAGCAAACAAGAGTAAAACTAGCCTGAAAAACAGGTCTCTGCCAGGTCTCTGCCAGGATAACTAGTTTGATCTTGATAACTTATGTTGTCTTCAAAGTTGAAGCGTTGAATGCTGGTTACAATGGAGAAAGGCAGCCAGCCTTTATTCAATTGCAACACATCCATATACATTCTTCTGTTCTCTGTCCAACAAGGCTTAGAGTAATCTATAACAAAAAGTGATAAAACAACTTAAACAAGAGCATAAGGCAACATCATCCCTCTTTCAAAAGAGCAGCAAATGAGATCGCGCCAAGTCAATAACTATGTAGTTTTTTTAGAAGAGACAAAAAACACAACTCAATCTTATACAGACTATTACCATACATAGATTCCGTAAGCACCATTCCTGTTGATAAAGATATCTGCCGTTCAAAACCTCAAAAACTAGATATCATTATGCTTTTGTGGTTTGAAAGTGTAACAGTTTAAGGAAATCAAGTAGGTAATTGTTTTTTTTTTATATTAAAATGATCTTGTGTGTTCTTAAGTTTGAAACACAACAAAGGATTTAACCCTTGAAAAATGAAAAGTTCTTAAAAATGAGACAAAAAACGACAATATGTACATTATTAAAGTACTTTTCCGTCTCAACAAATAATTATCATATAAATAAATCACATAATAATAATAATATCATTTATTGAGCACTTCTCATACATCAAAATGTTCGATGGCACTTTACAGTAAAACATTATTAACACAATTACAGATTATATAAAAAGCAATGACACAGTAACAAAACATAAATTATGTTAATTACAATTTTAAAAACATTTAAAGTTTAATAAAACAGCTTTTAAACTAAGAGGAACAAAAAGCTCTCATAAAAGTTTGGTCTTAAGATTCTTTTGAAAAATTTGAAATGAAGGACTGCTCCTTGTTTTGAAAGAGATAGTATTCCATAAATCAAAATGATGGCACTTTACAGCAGCATGACTGAACAACATTTCAATAAAAGATGATCTGTTAGTTGACATGGTGATTAAGAAATGAAGGAATTTGATGATCTTAATACTCTTTTTGGGTTGTTGTAAAGAAGGAGACTGACTTAATACTCTTTTGGGTTTGGTAGCTCTTGTAAATAGGATGTTGGTTTATTCTCGAAAAACAGTGCTTGTTTACACATAAATTTTTACTGGTGAGTCTTATTGATTTATATAATAAGAAGTAATTCTGATAGGATATGTCGTCTCATTCTGAAATTTCATTACGAAACATCTGAAATTGTGAAATACACATCATAGCAAATTCTCCTCCTTGCTTTTGCATTCAATGTTAATGTTAGCTAAATAAAACTCTCTAAAAAAAATGTTCAGCTAAAATCTCATGCAAGGTGAAATCATTACCATTTAGCTTTGGTTTGTCATGTTGTTCTCTCTGCAGAAAGAGAACAAAAAAACAACAACATAAAAACTTGTCACACAAATGAATTAAGATTAGAAATGGTTTCAATCTTTCAGTTGATTACCCATTCAGTGTTGAAACTTAAACAAGTGTGTCACACTCATCTAAGCTGGGGGTGACTGCTCCCTGAGGGTTTTATTAAAGCAACAAAGTCATATGGTATTATAACACTTGATTGACGACATGAAATGTAGGAAATTATAGTTTTAATTCTACATCACTTGCTTCAGGGCAATATTTCCTTTAATGTTTTGTTGTCTGTGTGCGTAGATTTTTGGTATAGTCTAAAGTTTGACGAACAAACCCAATTGTGTGCAAATAAATAGATTAAAAAATTGTGTGTGTATTCTGTTGTTTTTCGTTGGTGTGTGCAGGTATTTCTCAACTCTGCGCACCTTTTCTCCCTGGCTTAGAGAGAACATTGCTTCAAGGTACACTAATTGAGCCTGAGTTTGAGAAGTACAAATCAAATCTAAGCATTATGTTTTGTGAAACATTGTCAATGTCATTATACTGTATGGATTGCGCAGTCATGCTAAAGAAAACAGAATCATGGGAAAACTTGTGTATTGTAAGCAAGCTACAGCATGCACATGAAAGAAGAATACATTGAAGATATAAGGAGTACTTTAAGAAGATAAAAGTTGTCTGGCATCATAAACATTTCTTCCATCATTTTTTAATACACACAAATGGATTAAACAATACAAGAAAACATTAACTTATAAAAACAGACAGAAAGAAAGAATATGAATTTAATAAACAAAACAAATGAATACATTTTTTTTTTTTTTAAATGAATAGTTGTGTACGTAAATAAATTACTAAGTAGATACACATATATTTTCTTCAGTTAACTCCAAACCTATCAGTCTGATCTGCGAAGGCGAGATATTCATCAGGATTGAAAGCACTTTTTTCCACAGGAAAGCATTGGTCTGCTCCTCTACCATCATACGCCACCTGTACAGACAGGAAATTATGAAAATAACATAGAAGTAAATTTAATATTGTACATCTCTACCAAAATAATTTTCAAACTTAAAATTGTAGTGAAATTAGGAGAAGAGTTTATTACCACTTCCTTTTGATGTTTTGACAGAGAAAAGTTCCAGGAACACCACATTCAAGCAGTGTGTGATTTTTGTTGTTGATTTCATGACAAACATGATTCATAAACTGTCGTAACTTTAGTAGCTCATAAATATTTTTGACACTGTAAGTTTTCCTTTCATATTATTATTCGGACCTGGAAAAAATAGACAAGAAAACATTTATTTTCATTAATGTTTGTGTAACAATAACATACATTGAAGATCTAGATATTTTATATTTCAACACACACAAAGCTCAAATACATTTTAGATCTATGTCATCCGGAGAACTTAAAGCATTCGTCCTCAATAACTTGTTTTTAGAACACTTTTATATTTTGCTTTTTGTTACTTTGTTGAGTGTATATGAGTGGGGGCATTGTCTTTATTGTTGTTGGGGGTTTTTTCAGTGGTAAAATCTGTATTCATTTTCCCAAGCCAGCATAATTATGCTCTTCCATCAATTTGTGTAGGAAATAAGACTGGATAACGTATCTAGATCTAGATCAAGACGTAAACCTAGCATATCAAAATGACAATGCATGTGATGTATGTATCATGTAACATGAGAACGCACACAGAAAAACTCAAAAGTCAAAATGAAAATCAATTGAACAAAATGTGGGAAATCTAAACAGTCTGCAGACACTCAGAACTGATCATTGCGTTTTATTTTGGAGGAGGGAGGGGAGGGTATTTACGAAAAAATCAAACTACATTTGTCAAAAGAGAACGCACATCTAAAATCACACAAACGTAAAGCAAAATCCAGAAACATGCGCTGGGTGGTGAATAACGAAAGTGAAAGTCCGAGTGAGTTGTATTTTTATAATTTTCAAAGAAAAGATGTCTAAACTGAACGGAAGGTGCTCTCTCATAACAAGGAGCGCTACTGTGCTCTCTTTTTATGGCCCAGGTGCCGGCGCTGAGGTCACGGGTTCGATTCTGTCTGGTGCTCTCAAATTATTATTTGTTTTCTGTCCATTCCATTGTATTTGTCTTTTCTTTTTGCCCTATGGGTCTTTAATATGTACTTCATGTCCTTCTTCCCTCTCGACGTACCCCTTGCTTCACTGTTTGTCTTCTCACAGGACAACAACGGTGTGGTAAAAAGAAGCAATAAGGCCAAACAGTGCATACAATAATTTATTTACGAGTTTTATTAAGCTTAGAGAGGTTAATAGGAGACATCTACATGACTAAGTGAATGAAATGACATTAAATAATAATACTAAACCCAAATGAGCGTAGGTTGGTAAAAAAATTTATCGCGAGGCGATGGGTGCCGACACAAAGGTTGTAGGTTCAATCCCCAGGTTGGCAAGATTTTTTTCTGTCTATTCCTTGTATTTGTCTTGCCTGTGTTCCTATGGGGCTTACATAGTATTGTCCAATGTCATTTCCTTTACTTTCGACATGCTCCTTGCCTCGTTGGTTGTCTTTACTCCATATGATTAAAAATAACTCAAAAATATATTAGATGGTTGAGAAGAAGCCTTTCCATCAAATGGGGAAAAACATCTATTAAAACAACATGTGCATAATGTCATATCTACAAGTAAATGCCAGACCGTTACTGAAGGATATCAAATGAAAGCATCGGAAAATTGAGTTATCGAAACAGAAACTTTGAAAGAAAGAGTCATTACCGAGTCAATGAGAAACAGCTTTAAAAAGCATACCCCCACGAAAGAAAAGAGGGAAAAGAAGAAATAGATATTGAAGAAAATAAAGTTAAAGAACAAAAGATAGATAGCATGTTTGAGGGTAAATAGATGTCTACGATGTATTAGGCCTATTCTGAGCCTCCATAGTAAGGAGGCTTAGGGCCTACTTCATGCGTAATTTTTCCGAAAATAAGACTGAAAGTAGGCTAAGTTTGATCGCATATATTCAGACGGCGGAAACGCAACAACCTCCAGAGTTCAGACTTGTTTTGTGTTGGGAGGGCAACTGATAGCAGATGTAACATGACATGTAATAAATCATGACTTTATACGAATGAGTATATATATATATAATTTTATCATCGTCTTCCTTGTTTTTCCTCAAGGATTGGTCATAAATTCTGATATGCCAGGTCTTATTCTTTTCGGTCGTCGCTGGGCGATAGGCAGTGATGACTTTGTATTTCCAAGTGTTGGGAAACAACTTTAAGGGTTTCCTGGTAAGTGATGATTGTAATTTCGTTTTATTTCGAGTTTAAGTTGTTGCAGCATAGATTTAGATCTAGATATATATTGTAAAAATAAGATCAGAAGCTCTTTTTTTCCATTCTATTGTAGGATATAGATCTAGCTCTACCTAGAAAATCTAGATCTAGAGCTATTCTAGATCTAGATTACATTACATTATTCATCCTATATAAGTAACGCTGTCATGATTTATTAAGTATGAAGTGATTATTCGTCATTAAGGACGAGTGCCTGAGAGAAAAAATGCTATAGACGTCACTAGTATAGGAGGTATTGCCGAGTACGGATGACAAATTGAGTAGCATTTTTCTACTTGTCAGTACTCGAGTGTGTTCTCACTGTAAGCGCGTAATTTCATTTTTCTCAGTGTCATTCGTCATTCATTAATTGATTGATAACCGCTTTACCTGTACAGAATGTCCGTCAACCTTGCAGTAGGCTCAACTTTTGACTCTTATCAGGAGTACTTAAATGAAGTAAAGCAACTGGAGAAATAATAAACTGAAGGAGAGAGACCCACATATTTTGGGCGGTGAGAGAGAGAGAACGCTCTAGGACAAGACCGAGAGAGGTGGAAGGAGAGAGACACACATATACACACAAGACTGAGAGAGAGAGAGATATGTAGATCTAGATCAAATAACACACGCCACATCTAGATCTAGATCTAATGTTGAAACGGGGAATCGTTCCCATCCACCAGATTCAACAGTAGAACCTCTGTAATCAGGAACTCTCTGTGGATTGTAATATCGTCCCCGATTTGCCGGGTTTCCCGGGGACCTAGGGATTTTGATTTTCCCTCAGCAGTTTGAGGTACCTTCTGATATGTCCTTCTGACTGTGAGTGGTAAAATGCAGAATTAAAATTAAACAAACAAATTGATAAAAACAAAGATGACATTCATCAAAAATGTCACTGACACTCACAGTCGATTTTCGTTAGACGGTAGATAGATAAGACACGTAATCAAGAAGGCATAATGAATCGTTAAATCTCCTCGCAAGTCCACCCTTGTGAATGGCAGGTTAGGCTGGCAATAAAAGACTGTGACAGCGAACAAGTCTGATGTCTAAGAGCCGCCCCATGTCAACACCGCACTGTATTGTTAGCTAGACAAACAAGGACTAGCTCGACGCCTGCTTTCACACCTTCTTAATGGTTATCTGGTGTATCTTGCTTATGTTCGTCATGAACTGGCATTTGCGATATTATATTATGTAATGTATAACACGTGTAGCACTAATGCATTTGTAATAATCCATGTTTTGCTAACACGGAAACCAAATTTAGATAATAAATGCGTTTCTAAATATACAAATATGGGAGAAAGGGTTATGATAATCAATGCAAGCCTCCATGAAAAACTGTCCCGATAAGCTGGAGACCTTTCCTGTTTATAGGTAAAATATATATATTTAAAATTCTGTTCCCTGAGATTTCTTCCCAATGGCCGGGTTTCCCGATTCCCCGGGGTCCCGATTAGAGAGGTTCCACTGTAATAACAACAAGGTATTATCATTAGATGTTAAAATTTATAAATAAGTCATTACAAAAATACAAAGAGTCTATTCTTTATTTAACTGGGATCATGCTGAGGACCATCATTTATCATTAATGATGAATAGTGCCAAGGTCATTCATCATTAATGGTGAACCAAATGACTGATGAGTTCCTTTCACTATTGACGAATGGTGGCGAGGTCCATCCATGATGAATGATGAATAGTGCTGGCCATTATTATGATTTATCATTTTATAATTTTGGTCAGTCAGTCAGAGTATAACAAAGAGAATTTCCGAGAGTTCTGGTATTAAGTTTGATAATGCTTCACAGAGGCCACAAGTGAATTGGAAAGCAGACAAAAGGAAATGGATGCATTGATGGGTCAAGAGAGATAATGTGAACAGAAAACCCTAAGCAGAAGATAAAGAAATATATCCTAGAGTACTCATTTGCACTGTGCATCCGACATTTCTACTCTTATTCACCCATGATGGATTTTAAGGGATATAAAAAAATCTTTTAGGTGGGAAATGAATTATGGCCAATTATAAATTTGATAAATAAAAAAGATTGTCGACCTTGATGTCTTGAAATTCCATGATTTATTCCAGTAGGTAAATTTTCAAAAGTTTGAGATTCAATATCTTGTATTTCCGCCTCTTGCTTGGATTACTGCGGTGTTTTCATGAAACAATTTTGAAACATCATATTGCCCCTTTTATACAAGAGCACTAAAACCTCATCTTCATGCATGACAAAGCACCAGCTTCCAGGACATTTCATACAAGAGAATATCTTGAGCAAAATGAAGTTAGTACATTTCAAGCATGGTCAGCACTGAATCCTGATGTCAACCTTATAGAGCATGAAGGCGCTACCCGATATACCAAGTACTCTACCAGAACATCAAAGATGTCACTGATGCTTGGCATGCTATTCCACACGCCCAAATTCAAAGATTTGTATAGTCTATGGTCGGTGCATCAGAGTGAGCCAAGCAAAATGCAGATAACCACGATATGTCTGAAGACCAGTCGAGACTGCCAGGAATGCTATCCTATATATAATGCAGGTCTCTCCATCTGACTGTCTGTCTGTTACTCTCTTTCACGCTCACTTTCTCTCTCTCTTTCTCTCTCTCTCTCTCTCTCTCTCTCTCTCTCTCTCTCTCTCTCTCTCTCTCTCTCTCTCCCTCCCCCTCTCTCCTCTTCAGCTCTTTTCAGCTCTTTTCTCTCTCTCTCTCTCTCTCTATCTCCCTCCCTCCCTTCATTTCTTTCTCTGCCCCCCCCCCTCTTTCTCTTTCTCTCTCGTTGAAATACAATGTCGCAATTACACACTCTGTAAGGTTTCAATTTCTGCAAACCTGTCTCTGTAAAATGCATGTGTTCATTAATCAGACAAACGGTCTAATCAAACGTTTTTTGAGGAGACGGACAGTTTCCTATATTTGAATGGTCTATATCTCTGTAGAGATGGTAGAGTCCTCTAATGTCATATCCAGCTGAAACTGTTACAGGTGCTCTGATTTTTCATATTTGAAAAGCAAAGAGGAAAGACATCACTTAAGCTCTCCTTCTTGTATGGTGTATTATTTATTATCTATCGGTTAATTTATGATAAACTTTGGCTTGAATTTTAAAACGTGATGTTAAACTCAATTTCTCACCTATTACTCATGATATGCTATGTTTAGAAGAAATAAAGCCAAAAATATCTTATCTATAACTCACATTGAATTTTGCTAGTATGACAGAAAACTTTGACACACTTAATGAATCATAAAAAATTCACACAATGAGATGGGACTGCAATTTCTCTTTAAATATGCATATGATATCATTATGTCTTCAATGATGTCATTATGTCTTTTTCTTCTTGGCAATAGCTGATAACTCAATTCTTGAGTATTATGGTCAGTGCACATTTTTAATTTAACCCAAATATGTTTATTCAAATTTCATGCAGGATGCATTTAATTCTCTTTTGAAGGTCTTTACTACTACTGCTGAATTTTATTTCTGTTGGCCAATCTAAGGAATAAGTAAAGTTATTCAAGGTCATTAAGGCCCATAGAGCCAGAGTGTATCCCAGTTTCTGTAGCGTGAAGTAGAACAGGTGATAATAATCACCTCCTGGATAGAATGCTAGTCTGGCGCATGTTTTTACTCCCAAGCTAGTGCTTGTACCCATTTGCACCTGGGTAGAGTGGGGAAAATGCGTGTTGAGTGTCTTTCCCAAGGAACACAACGTCGGACCTGGCTTTGCTAGGATTCGAACTCGGGAATAAGTAGTTGGCCATTAATAGTCTTAAAGAAAAATATTTATTTTATTTCTGGGTCTATGTCCTTCTAAAGGTTTCCATTTCCATTGCAATCGATTCATGTTGGTTTTGGTATTTCTTGTAGTGTGCATATGTATAATTGTTAGTTATAAAGGGCTGCATTCTTTTGCACTTTGTCATTGTCTTGTATGTATGTCTGTTGGTGTGTCCCAGACACAGCTACCATAATCTAAGACTGGTTTTACTAAAGGACAGTTGGAAAGGTTTCTTCTAACGAAGGCCAAAAGACCATTTGCTTTTCTGCATAGTGCTCTGTTGTTATTTCCTTCGCAATTTAGTGTCTTGTAACTCCTAGATATTTTGCACTATTCACTATTTTTATTTCTAGGTTATGTATGCTCTAACTATTTTTATTTATTGCAAATTTTTAGTACCTGGCATTTATCTGAAAGAAATTCCATTTTCCACTTTCTCTCCCATTCTTGTGGTGTGTTGAGGTCATTTTGTAATATTTTGCAATCCTTCATGTTATATAGTTCTCTATACAACACACTATCATCAGCAAAAAGTCTTAGTTTGGTACCTGGTGAGAATTTTTGGTCAATAACGTTGATATAATATATATATGTGTGTGTATATATATATATATATATATATATATATATATATATATATTAAGAAGAATAGAGGAACTAAGAAAGTTGACCTGAAAGCACTTGTTTGGGATTAGATTCAACACCTTCAGCAATTACCTTTTGTGTGTATTCCAAAATAATTGATTTAATCAATTCAAGAAGAGACCATACCTATCTAAATTTATCAGAAATCCATTGTGATCTACCTTGTCAATAGCTTTTGAGAAATCTTGGATGATAGCACTTGATCGGAATCTTTGATTTAGAGAATTACTAAAATCATTTATTGTTGTAATATAAGCTGAGTTTCACAACTTTTTTTCTCGTTTAAATCCATGTTGGATATCTGTCTGTCATTGTAATGAGTGAAAATATGCAATTTCCTCTTTTTTTGCACTGTCATTTATTGTTATTCAAACAGTGATTTTTTTAATCAGCCACAGTCTTTCAGTCATTGCTATCCATAAACTATACATTTATAAGCTCCATTCATCTCACTCTATGACATGTATATTTAGATCAATAACTAAATAGATGGAATATATATATTTTATGAGAGAGGGAGGGGGGAGGAGGAATGAAGACAGAAGGATAGAAGTTGGGACAGAAGGAGAGTGGGGGGGGAGGTAATAAGCTAAAAGAGATTAAGAGGACCTTTTTCTTTGGCATTTTGTTGGGATTTAACTCAATTTTAAATTTGGGTTGGGTTTTTTTTTTTTTTCACTGGGCCATCAAATCTTTTTTTTTTTTTATGTATGGTCGTGTTGGCAGAACATGAATAAGTGCTTCTCTATGTCCTCTGTTCCACAGGCTCATTATACTGACAGTGATCTTTGTCATTCATCATGGATCCTTTGAATGTCATCATGGCAGTAACTTGAAGGCTTTTTACATTGGAACTCTAGCTTTGAACAGCGTGTACCTCCTCAATGTTGTTGGATTACTTTGGAAGAGTTCACAGGTACATTTGGGTTTTTTAATTAGGATTTCACGGCTCACGTTTTGGCTAAAGACTATTGTCTTAACAGGGTTCAGTAATCATCTTGGAAAACTGGAAAAGACTTTGGTTGGAAGAAAGTTTCTTTCTTTCTTTATCAGCTCCCAGGTTTTTCATGGAAGTCAATCATTTAGTTTTGACTGTGAGCAATGACTTACTCGGCTTTCACTGTAGTAGAGTATTATGAACTTGGAAAACTAAATCTAGGTATTATAACACTAACAGTCATCATGAAGAAAATTGATAAATTGGATCAGTAGATTAAAACAAAATTGTTATTGTTTTATAATTTTTTGTTTATTTCTTTGTGGGATGAGAATGGTCTCGTACAGTTGATATTACAGATATTAAAAATGTAACAACTTTGTTGTCATACAGTTGGGATATGCCCTTTCATCTTCAAAAGATTAGCATGTCTGGTATCAAATGCTTTCAAATTAAGAAGATGGTACACTATTCTTTAATCATGTAAATGATTTAGATTCCCTTTTTATCACACAATTTAAGTCCATATTTATGCTTTTATTCAATTAAAAAACACAATAGAGTATTCAAAATTTTTGATTTGATGCATGATATCCTGGCTGGGAAGGTGTGGCGTGGGATGTATGGTCTTCTCTGGGTTTTTTGCAACACCGATAATTTTCCTCTATTTTGGGTTTCCTCCGTTATCATCACTGATCAGTCTTGGAAAAATCTTGGAAAACTCTTGGAATTTTGTTTCTGAAAATGAGTGGGAACCCTGCATTAACGATTGATGCTAGATTAATAAAATGAATCTCAACAAAGTGAGCCCAACATGCCAGTATTGAAACAACTACGCTGACTCGGATTAGTTACAGGATAGCTTTTAAAATCCTTTCTTGTTATTAAAAAGGTTTAAATATGGTCTTGCTTCATCCTATTTACTAGAGCAGGTCAGTTTTTACCAAGCCAATAGTTTCAAGATCATCAAATTCCTGTTAATGACCCTGCCATCTAGAATATCACCTTTTATTAGATAGTCATTCAGTCTTTATGGAATACCATCTCTTTTAAAAATAGAAGCAGCTCATCATTTTAAATATTTAAAAAGAATCTTTAAACCAAACTTTATGAGAGCATATTTTTGTTAGTTATAATTCAAGAACTGTTTCATTAAAATTTTTTAGTGACCGTACTTGTTTTACATTTATGTACGTTATATGGGATTCTTAATTGTATTGTCATGTACCATACTTTTCTTTTTAAACATTTGATTTAATTTGTAATTGTAAGAAGTTAATATTTTACTGTGAAGCTTTATTGATCGGGCACTTCGTTATCATTATTATTGTCTTGTTTGTCTATTTGGACGTAAAATAACACTTACATTTTTGGCTCAAGTATTGGTGACTTTAAAGGTCATTATTGAAGTCAAGAAAATTGTTTCCTTTCACTTAATTTCTCCATGAATGAATAGATTGAGAGAAAAAAGTGTTCTCTGTGTCAATGAATTTGTGATATTAGAATATTTATTATTTTCCACATAGTCATTTTAAAGTAAATGTTCCTTTTTTATTCTTCTCCAGGGCACCATAACATATGAAAGACCAAGGAAGAATGTCAATTTTTTCTTTTATGCCAAACTCCTTCTCCTTGTTCCCGAATGTGCTTGGATTTGTCTTTCAACCTACTGGTCATTCGGCTATTCCTACGACTGTGATTGGACGGCAGTGTGGACAGTAAGAGGATGTGTCATCTGTTCATGGGCAGTCGGTTTTATCATGTTTGTGATGTTTCTCCTTGTCTTTGATCTATGGGCTCCATGAATCAAAGATACTCTGTTGCCTGCAGCGTGAATAGGACTGGGGAGGACCATGTCAACGTTGGAAGTTTGTCGGCACAGAAAGTATGGGAAACAAGGTAAGTTACATTCACGCCAAAATAATGAATGAAATAAATTAAATGAAGTGCAGAAAAGAAAGAAAGAAAGGAAAACCCTACATAACCAAATGAAGCCATTTTATTAATTGTTTTAGTTAACTTAATTCTTTCTTATTATATTGAATAGTTTGTTTTTTTTCTGTAAATGTTGAGTAAAGTTGTCAAAGGATTAATTGCATTATTTATTATGAAAATATTTTCTGACTTAATCTGTAGATGATATCTTTCTTTTAGGTGTCGATTCCTTTGCTGCTGCATTTCATGTAACCCTGACACAAAGCAGGCATTTGCTGATGTGTCCAAACTTGTCGCTGACTTTTTTCATGTAAGTGATCATCCCACACATACAAAGAGAGCGGGAGGAGGTTTTTATATGTCTGTCTATCTATTATCTATCTATTATCTATCTTTCTATCTACCTTTATGTCTATATATCTTTCTATCTGTTTAGAAATATATATTTTGAGGAAGGGGATCTAGAGAGAGGGAGAGAGATAAATAGATATACTTATACTTACATTATTATGTGCAAGTAAATATTTTATGTCTCCATCTAATTCAGGCCGCTTAAAACAGAGGTCCCAATTTGCAACATTACACCTTCAGACCTTGATTTAATTCATCAAAATACACGATGTTGTCATCAATTTGATTATTATTACTTTACATTGGCGCCCGGTAGCCAAGTGGTTTAGGTTGCTGGCCTTTGGATCATGATGTCTTGGGTACAAATCCTGGCATGAACAATGCTTGGTCCGACATTGTGTAGCTTGGGAAAGACACTTAACACACATTTTCTCCATTCGACTCAGGTATAAATGGGGACAGCTTGGGAGTGAAAATTTACCACAGACTAGTATCCTGTCCAGGTGGGGATTCAATTTTTTTTAAAATATAAAAACGACTTTATAGCCCGTAGCCTCACACGAATGCAGGCTCATCGACTGTACATCATATATCCCCCAGCAGGTCATTTCATTTAGTTCTTCTCAACTCCTTGGGAGCATGCAGTACACAAGCCTGTTGAGGGTTTCAAGGGTTTCATACTAACACTCTAACAAGATCTTTCTCTACCTATAGCTGGGTACCTCATTCTACCTGAGTGAAGTGAGAAAAAGTAGAGTGAAGGGGAGGGGGGGATGATTGTGAGGGTTGCTTTGTTTTGTTATTTGTGAGTTAAAGTTACCTAGAGTAATGATTAACTCAGAGGGACAACTAAGAGAAGAAATCAGCCAGAGAATCAAAAAGGCAAGTGCAATATATAACCATCTAGGAAAGGCATTTGTACGTAAGCAAGAATTGTCAACAAAAACCAAAATGGCAGTATACAATACAGTTTACTGTCCTACTCTCCTCTATGGCAGCGAAACCTGGACCTTAGACATTAGAGAATACAGTAGAGTACAAGCAGCTTAAATGAAATATCTAAGAAGAGTAGTAGGAAAATTAAAAGAGACAAAATCAGAAACACAACAATAAGAGATCAAACCAAAGCAGATGGCTTAAAAACTAAGATAGAAACAAATCAAATGAGATGGTTTGGGCATGTAAACAGAATGTCTGAAAATTGAATAGCTAAATCAGTATACACTGCTAAAGCCCGGGTAAAAGACCAAAAGGCAGACCTCAAAGAAAGTGAGAAGAAGATATAAAAGAGGCATTGAAGCATAGAAATTTAAATTTTTTGAAAGGGAACAGAAAATGCCAGGACAGGGCATCCCGGAGAAAGATCATCTTAGGAAACTGAATCCGTACACCGAAAGGTAGAATGGGAACTGATAAAGAAAGAAAGAAAGAAAGAGTTAAAGTTCATTCAGAGCACAAATAATCTGAAGTTTATTGTCCTCATATTTTACAGGTTATTTGTTCAATCCATATCATCTGTATCCTCATTTTCTTCTTCCTTTAATGAAAATGAATCTGATCCCAAATATTAATGTAACAACCCAATTTTCATAGATCTGTACACATTCATTACCACACTAAAGACAACGGCTTATTTCTATGAAGAAAATTAACCACTGGTTTCACTTTGATCCCTTTTCAGGACGTTGATTTAGTTCCAACGGACATCGCTGCAGGCCTCATCTTAGTTCAGAAACAGCAAGCACTTTCATCCAGTCAGCTGAGTACCATCATCGTAGAAGGCAGTGAAGAAGGAGCCTCTGCGCAAGCTGGCACCTCGAGAGAAGAATCAACAGCCAGTCCCCCTAAAGATTGGATGACGGTAAAGCCCTTTTTGTGTTTAATCTATTTAGGAATGTTCTCATCTATGTGTCATTTTACATTTCCATCCCTGTAAGAGGCTTTTCAATGAAAGTATTTTAAATATCCTAAAAGCTGGTCAATTCCATCTTTTTTTTTTCATTGTTATTATTTAAATTGCGTACGTTAATTTTGATTGTGAAACCCAAGATTAATATAGTATTAATGAGGCTAGACCCTACTTTGAGAGAACTTAAGTGAAGTTTCGCTCTCTTACTTCTCTTATTAAAAGATCAAGAGCCTCATCCTTTTTTTCATGATATTGATTCAACTTTTTACAAGCACTTGTGAGGAAAACATAAGTTCATGCCCTAACACATACTTGGAACTTGTCAACTCTTACCACCCAAAATTTTGAGCGAGAAAAATATGAACTCTTTAACGAGGATCGGATGGTGGCAGTGTCGATGGAGTTTCCCGTAACATGGTATGGACAGTGACACCGTCAGCTAAAGAAGGGAAAATAAAGGAAATTCTGGATATGCGCGAGAAAATTCTGTTCTTATAGAGTTAATCTAGGGTCATGATTGATATATTCTTTTACCTCATTAATTATTCATTGAGTGGCTGGCATCCTTTGGTCAGTGCAAACTGCAAAATACACATTCTTTAGGAGACAAAAATGCAGTGCATTTCAGCGATGTGGTGAAGGAATGTATGGTGATAGGTGATAGATACTTAATGAGGGGGTAAATTTTCATATGAGAAGATTTATGATGATTATGTGCTGTGAGAACAAATTTCATCCCAGGTTAGATTTTCTTACAGTACAGCTAGAAAGTAAGCAAAGTAAAGTTCCTTCAAGGTCTTTATGGCCCACAAAGCAAGCTTATCCCAGTTTCTATAGCGTGAAGCAAAACAGGAGATGATAATGACCTCCTGGACAGGACGCTAGTCTGATGCAGATTTTTACTCGCAAGCTAGTGCTTGCACCCTTTTGTACTCGAGTTGAGTAAGGAAAATGCAACGTTGGACCTAGCTTTTGCTAGGATTCGAACCCGGTACCTCATGATCCCCAATTTGGCAACCTAACCACTCTGCCACCGATGCCACACAACTAGAAAACAAGGTGTAAATTTGCAAAGAAAATAAAGTTTCTTCAAGTCCCTTAAGGCCCATAGAGCCGGAGCTTGTCCCGGTTTCTATAGCGTGAAGCGGAACAAATGACAATAATCTGGCGCAGGGTTTTACTCCCAAGCTAATCCTTGTACCCATTTGCACCTGGGTAGAGTGGGGAAAATGCATGTTACGTGTCTTTCCCAAGGAACACAACTTCAACCCTGGCTTTGTTAAGATTTAAACTCGGGACCTCATGATCCCCAGTCCGACAGCCTAACTGCTCAGCCACCGACGCCACACAAATTTGCTGGGATTTAGTAATATTGATACTCATAAAGGATTTTAAGCTTTTGCCCTCTGAGTTTCCTGATCTTCAGGCTGCAGGGATATTGATAAAGTCACATTCAGCTGGCCATGTGTGAAAACGGACATTGACAGAGACACACTACACACAAACAAATTTGGTGAAAAAAGGAACCCGCATTTGACGACAAAAGCGATTAGTCCAAACTGTTATGTATTTTTCAGTAACATCCATTGTCAAATAAATTCTGTAGGCGTAATTAAAGTTTGTATAGGCTGGTGCGAGTTGTTGTTTTTTGTTATTGTATTAGATAGCTGCTTTCATCAGAACTTCTCCGTTTAATCAAAACTGTTAGCCATGTTCATACTGTACCGCAACTCAAAATTTTCAGGACACCCCACGCAAGGACAAGAAATTTGCTTTTACTTTCAAGTCCCATAGCAACAAAGACAAGTACAAGGAATAAACCAAAAAAATCCTGAAAGCGTGCTACCAACTGAGCTAACTAAACTGCTGTGATGGGTGCCGGCGCTGAGGTTCGATCCCCATGGTGGCCAGGATTTTTTTCTGTCTGTTCCTTGTATTTGTCTCGTCTTTGTTCTTATGGGGCTTTAATATTATTCAATGTCATTCCCTTCACTTTCGACATACCCATTGCCTCAATGTTTGTCTTTACTTTCAAGTCTGTAATTTAATAAGCACTTTTTAAAATTTCGTCCAATATTGCTTACATTTAGTCTAAACTTTCCTATCGTTCACATTGACGATTCTGTAAGAATGCAATCATTGACTTTACATTCAACTCTCATTGCAGGTACCAAACATGGCGCATTACATGAAATATGCTATGGGCAGTTACGGGTGGCCATTCTACATGTATGAGTACTTAGGAACTGGGCTTTGCAGGCTTTCACCAGCATGCAGGTAAATTTTGATAAAATGTTTATTTTTGATTATCAGAAGAACAAAAAAGAAAGGAAAATAAATATTATAATTATTACTGAACATGAAAATGTGCATGAAAGTCACTTTTTATATATTTTTGAGAAAATTAAAATAAATTTCCACTGTTCATGAACACATGTAACAAAGTACAATTATAGGACATGCCTTGTGATCATTTTTATATTCTTTTATGCATATTCAGAAAACAAATTGACGTAGATCATTTTGAAGTAAGCCAGTATCTAATAGACAGAGACCAAGATATATCATACTTACTAGTTCACAACTCAAGCCATTGTTGAATGTTTTAACAGTGAAGGAAAGAAAATGGAAATGCTACAGACCACTAGTACTTCTTGAACATTTCCTAGCGTTTTAACTTCTTATTGAAATAGGGTTATATACCATCACATTAAAAGTGGGCTCATGGGATGAAATTTGTTTTGGCCTCAGTGTCTGACAGGCCATTCTGGTTGCATCATGGCAATAACATAAGGTGTAAAGACAATATACCCGGAAGCAACCTAATCCCTGCAATGATGAATTGTAGGGCTGTTGGGTTTTGGGTTTTTGTTTATTTCCAATAACATCTTCTCTTTGTTTCCACATTTTAAGATTTCTCTTCATAGTTAGTTACGCAATAAGATATCCATATAAATCATCCAAATATTTCTACATTAGTTGTATTGTCCTTGTTTTGTCTTTTTATGTCAATTAAAAAAAAAAAAAAGAACATTTTATTCAATGTTTTAAAGGGAGAAATATATCGCATATGAGCCCCCCCCCCCCCCTATTGCAGATGACGTTTTAAAATTGATATGAAGTGAAAGCAAGTTGTGCTGTGTCCACATTTTGAAAGATTTTCCTTTCTTCTATCAGCACTTCTTGGGACTCATCTCCTTGTCAGGAAGACTGTGTAGAAGTGTAGGCAGTTTATTTCATTCATGACAACATTATTGTTAGCAGAACTAACCACACACCTTCTCTCTCTCCTTTTTTTTCTTTTTTTCCCTTTTTTAGGTATAGATTTGATTAATTTCCACAACATTATATCTATCACAACACTAATACATTTATCTGATCTCTAGATAACGATTTCAAAAGACTTTATCCCCGTGTACAGTATATTGTCTGCTTTTTCATAAGGGCATAATACTCATAAAATGTGACATATTTGTTAGGATTAGAGGTTTACAGAGGAATGCCTATTATAGGTTTTGGATAAAGTACAGTAATCTCCGCCAAATTACACGCATTGAAATGCACGATTCTTCAAAGCGCACGTTTTTTTCATGTCAACCGAATTTTACAACACTAATTATCCCCTCAAAATGCAACAATGGCCGGTTTAACTTAGCCAAAATGCAACAGATTATTTGTAAGTCCGTCTTCAATTTGAGAGTCAATTCCTGTGAAAAATAAACTTGATAACCTCTTTTTTGCCTCGTCCCAGTGACAAAAATCTGTCATGCACGTGTGTGTGTCATCTAGTCTATGTAAACCATACATACTCATACGCACGGCAATTATACACATGGTCTTGGCTGTCCCGGCTCTGGTCACCTTTACCTGCCCCTTCCCTCCCCGACTCAGTAGGTGTCACTTTTACCAACGGAGAACGTACTCTGTATGACGCACGTGTCAACCAAACAAAATATCCATTCATAGATCAAGTTGTCGAATGTCTCCACCATCCCAACCCGTGGTGTAGTTTTCAGTGAGAGAAAATGTAACAGATCTATGACAAGAGGTTAGGCATATAGTCATAATAGGATCTTGCCTCCAAACTAACGAACAACAAACAAAATCCAAACAGTAACAAATAAAACAAAAGAGTTTAATTCCAAACAAGGACAACAGTGTAAATAATTGGTTGTGTCTCTGGACTCCGCCAAAATGCACCTTGGCCAAAATGCATGATTTTTTGGCATCTGTGGACCATGCATTTTGGGGAAGACTACTGTTTTAACAGTTTTTCATTATGCCAATGATGTTAGATTTTCCATGTTGAATAAAAGTCTCTCTCTCTGTCTGTCTCTCTCTCTGTCTGTCTGTCTCTCTCTCTGTCTCTCTCTCTCTCTCTCTCTCTCTCTCTCTCTCTCTCTCTCTCTCTCTCTCTCTCTCTCTCTCTCTCTCTCTCTCTCTCTCTCTCTCCCCCCCCCTCTCTCTCTCTCTCTCCTCTCTCTCTCTCTCTCTCTCTCTCTCTCTCTCTCTCTCTCTCTCTCTCTCTCTCTCTCTCTCTCTCTCTCTCTCTCTCTCTCTCTCTCTCTCTCTCTCTCTCTCTCTCTTTCTCTCTCTCTCTCTCTCTGATTGTACTAGCTAACAATGTTTTAATCTCACTTGCAAAACTAAAAGTGTATACAGTTACTTTGCTATTCTCTCCCTCCCTGTAGTTGCTCTTGCTGCTGGTTTTTACCTTTTCCTTGGTCTCTATTGTAACTAATGAATGAACTAATCAGTCACTGGAATAAGAGTGGACTAGAAGAAATTGAAAATATTTCAAAATAAATAAACATTGCATTGAATTAAATTGAAATGTTATGAATATATCAGACATTATATTTGCATTTTAGAATCAAAACGACCTTTGTAAAACCCCAGGTAGATTCTAATTATAGAATGAGCGTTTTAATATTGAGGTCGCAGGTGAAGGTCTGCTGACCAGCAGCTATTCTTTAAAAGGGTTAGTACCTTGCTGGGCAATCACTTGCAAAGTGCTGGCCTGTGGCCTTTCCACATCAGTTTCAACCTAACAATACTAATATTCTATTAGCCGTTAACCCATGTTGGTCTCTCCTTCCCTCTCTCCCTGCACTCTCTCTCTCCCATTTTTTTAAAAATTGCTTTGCTGAATGCTGTCAGCACTGCCTGTCTCACTCATAGTTTTGAGGCGGTCAAAGTTCATGTGAAGTTTCAGGCTCATTAGCATTTAAGTAGTGGCCTCGCAGAATTTATGGGTTGATTCACGGTGTAATCAAATACAAAGGCAAGGAGATGATTAAACACTAGAATCTTATTATGCTGATCTTCTTTATCCATCTCACTTTAGTAACTGTGCCTATTTTTAATTCCTGTAATTAAAATCCTAGCATCACTGCATTCAATAGTTTCCAGACTACCAGGAATTTCAGAGCATCATAAGAGCACCAATAATGAATGCCCATATATTGAAACCAGAACATGCCTTAGGTTTGTTTGCATAAAATCAGACAAAAATCTTTACAAATGTTAGGGTATCATTCTTTTCTCTAATGGTAGTGTATTGCGATTCTGAAAATCTTTTTTTGATTTCTTTATTTTTGTCTAATTTTACGTAACCAAACCGAAGACATGTTCAGGTTTCAATACATGAGCGTTCATTATTGGTGCTCTTATGGTGCTCGGAAATTCCTGGTAGTCCAGAAATTTATTGAATGCAGCAATACGTTATTTCATCATACCTACGTATTTCAACGATGTAGAAAAAAATCGTGGCCACAAAAGAAAATAATTTTTTTCTATGATACTCGGAAGAATAGATCAACAACATTATATATCATTTGTGTCATGTTCTTTCTTAACAGACATTCAACAGTGCTATGTACTTTCTTTTATTTACTGTATCTTTTGGTATTTTGACACATCTCAAAATCATCTGACATAGAACTATATCGTCCTTACTACACATTAAACCTCTTGTGGGCGAAAAAGCTCTAAGTTATCAATTGACAACAGAATCCATAGTGAGGACAAAAGGCAAGTGAAGATTGTGACAAACATAAACCACATTTGGTCAAAAAGACTTTGACATAGAACAGTTGATGACTGTAAATCTGATAAGACTTTGACACAGAAGAGTTGATGACTGTAAATCTGATAAGACTTTGACACAGAAGAGTTGATGACTGTAAATCTGATAAGACTTTGACACAGAAGAGTTGATGACTGTAAATCTGATAAGACTTTGACACAGAACAGTTGATGACTGTAAATCTGATAAGACTTTGACACAGAACAGTTGATGACTGTACAGAAAGAGTTTGACACAGAACAGTTGATGACTGTAAATCTGATAAGACTTTTGATGACTGTAAATCTGAGAACACAGAAGAGTTGATGACTGTAAATCTGATAAGACTTTGACACAGAAGAGTTGATGACTGTAAATCTGATAAGACTTTGACACAGAAGAGTTGATGACTGTAAATCTGATAAGACTTTGACACAGAAGAGTTGATGACTGTAAATCTGATAAGACTTTGACACAGAACAGTTGCTGACTGTAAATCTGATAATGATTGACTTTAAAATCGACAAATGTGTACTTAGGACAATATAATTCTGAGCTGAAGAAATATTGCCCACTCGTTCAATGCACTTTTAGTATCTTTTGAAAACAAATAACCCCACCCATTGCCAATTTTATACCTTTTTTTTTTACACTGGCCTTGTTTATATTTAGTTCTGGTGTGTTTTTATTAGTGGTATTTACAGATTTTCTGTGCTGTCTAGGAAGAAAAGATAGATAAAATTTGAGCATATCATTTTTTTAAATATTTGTAGAAATGTAAAGACTGAAAGATCTCCTTTAAGTTAGCTGTATTAATCACATTGTATAAGATGATAAAATTAAAAGCGGGGAAGATTATCCATGTTTTCTCCCTTCAACTATTCAAATTTCATTTTAAAAATAGTTGTAGATTTTTTTTTTATCCTTTGTCATAGAAATGTTGTTTTATGACATGGAAAAAAAGCGTTGAGAAGAAAACCCATCGATAAACAAAACTGGTAGATGGTAAAAACCAGCAGTTATTTGATCATATTTTTTATTTTGAAAAGATTGATTTCACCAATTTTGTTCTCAACTAATATTTTTTGTTTGACATAGTGACGTGTTGATTATAAATCATAATTATACTGGATACTGGACACCGTACAGCTGATTTGGTAAAACACAGTCTACGACAGCAAATATTTAGTTCATTGTGCTAAAGATAGATTTTAAGAAAAGCGACCAGGAAACATGATAAAAGTTTTTCTGGAGCACTTTGGATCAAATGGTCTTTGTCTGAGACCTGCAGTGTTTTATTTCACTTTTCCATGTTGAACAAGGAAGTCCACATGGAGGATATAGAGATCTTCCTTTTTGTGTGTCTTTCTTTCTGTAGGTGCTGCTCCTGTATGCGTGCTGTCAATGGCATCTACCAAGACAATACCTGCAACTGCAACACGTGACTATCAAGAAATTATCTGGTGTCCGTGATGATGATCTCATCTACGTGACTTTTCACAACAAGGTGTGAACTGGTCTTCTTCTCGCTGTTTCATATGAAAACATTTGTTTTGGTGATTGCTGTATAGATATATTGCTGCCACTAGATCATCAATATTACCTTATTACTGGTCACTGATAACAGACAGCTATGAAAGAGGCTGTCACAGTTTCTAGCTATTTTAGCCTTAAGACACATTTTGAAATGTTGTATTTGTGTACCACAAAATTGCTTGTTAATTAGATTGAAATGTCCAGTGTTATAGGGCTGTTTGGAGTTTTGTAAGTTAAGTGGGCGTCCGGGTGAGCCATGTGAGTCTTATTTACCCATTTTCCAAATCACTTGAATGCTTTAACATCTTTAGAATCCAGTACATCAGTTTTTTTTTATATAAAGCCTGAAATCCCATTATGGGGGAATCTCAAACCCGTTTTTCTGATAAAAGATAGATTATTAAAAATTTGTTGTCAGTATTTGTTATTGGGAACATTTTCTGTTTGAATCTTTTGTGCATTTAAAAATCAAAATATATTTATCAATAGTCGGCTTTAAAAACAGCTGGAATAAATTAAATATGTCATTTAAAGGGTTTATATGTTTCGGCTTTAGTATACTTTTTGTCTCAAAATTCTGTATTTAATTATAAAGGGAAAGCAACACATTGGCAAAAAAAATTGCATTAGGAAAAAAAGTGAAAATTCAGTAGGACTTCAGTGAAGCCATGTGTATTTTATTGACTTTTGTTCAGACTCATAAACATGTTTGAACAATATTTAAATATGTTTGGCTTTAGTACCTTCAGCTTTGTTCAGGACTCATAAACATGTAACAATATTACTGTAGAGACATCCAATTTACTTAAATGAGAAATGATTTTGTGTTGTTGCCAGTTTGCTTTGTTTCATGGCATGCTTTTCATTTTTTTTATTTCCTCCTACAGTTTAAGGAGATTCCATTTTACGTTGCCATTGATAGGGAGATGAAAGCAGTTGTAGTTAGCATCAGAGGAACATTATCCTTGCAGGTATGTGATTATGTTGATTTTATCAATGCGTATGGGTTCTGAATCCTATCAACGCTTTGCATTATTCTTTGACAGTGAAATGATGTCAATTGTCAATTGATCGATGATAAAAAGAGTAAATTTTTTTACTTCAATGTTATTTTTGGTCTTTTATATTATTTTTATATATTACCAGAAATAATAAACACATTATTTCAAATACATGATAAATTGCAAGGGTCTCATGCGATTAAATTATGTTAATTGAAGGTGAAAAAACGAAATTCCAAAAATTGACAGTCATCTTAAAAGTCGACTAAAAGGTGTTGATAGATATTGTTGGTAAACAATTGATTTTTCCATCAATCTTGGCTTAATTTTATTCAAAGCAGAGTTGCTTCATTCTTGTTGTTAAGTTTATTGTTGTAATTTTATTGTGGATTTGAAAATCGATCTTTCTTTCTTTCTTTTTTCCGATTTGAATAATGATGGGATGGGTTGGTTTTTTTCTCAAATAAATATCTTGTATAGCAATCATATACAGATATTGGTTGTCTTTCCTTTTCTTTTTTATCAGTTGCCATTCAACCTTTTGATGAACAGGTTTAGATACCCAAGATGGTCTTTCTCCAGGCTACCCTGTCCTGACTTTTTTCTGTTTCCTTCTGTGAAGGTTAAATTTCTTCGTTTTAATGCCTCTTTTATATCTTTGTCCCACTTTCTCAGAGGTCTGTCTTTCTGTCTTTTACCTCGAGTTTTAGCATTCTTGATTTAGTTATTCTCTTATCGTTTATTCTGTTTGCATGCCTAAACCAATTTTTGAGTTGATTCATTTCTCAGTCTTGTTTCTGACTTGTTTCGTTTTGCCCAGGATGCCCTGACTGATGTGTCAGCCAGAGGTGTGCCAATAGAAATTACTGGACTTGAAAACAGCTACTGCCATAGTGCCATGCTGGACTGTGCCAGGTACATCAAGACTCAGATCGATTCTCTGGGACTTCTGGAAACGGCTTTAGCCAGATTCACGTATGAATAATTATGACGTTACATTTCTGTATGAAGGAAGGACTGAAATAATTTATGTAGTAGCTTTGAGAAAAGCCACAGAAATATCTGGCCTTTCAATCAAAAATGAGTTCAATCCCTGGAATGTGTTACCTATGCACACTGAACTCGGTCATAGGATTTGCGAAAGGTGGCTGAACATTTTCCCTGTTATTATTAATACTTATACTATTAGTAGTATTGTTCCATCATTTTATTTAGATGTGAGGATGAAAATGATTCCTTTAGAAATAAAAATAAAATTGAAACTCTACTACATAATTCTCTCT
>JAXRKP010001137.1:75000-117500 GCA_037039925.1 Doris montereyensis | reverse complement strand
CCTGAAGCCAGCACTGGACATACCATCTGGTTGACTCAAAAGCATTGTGAGTCAAGGTGTTAGCGGGGAAGGTCAAATTTTCACACAGTTGCTACTTCTTGTCGTTCATCATGAAGAGTCTCTCAACAGAGATTTGATGTGGTCATGGTGACATAATAACATATTGAAAACTATCAAACATCCCAATATAAGTTGCACAGTTGTACTCATGATAAATGCAGAGTATTGCATTCTTGTTCTGCCTATCGATTATCTATCTATCTATCTATCTAATGCTATCTATCTACTGCTTGTGAACCTGAAGGGCACAGAATGGACATTGCTGGAATTTATAAGATACATGTTCAAATAATTTTCAATTTCCAAACAAAACTGTATTGCCATGACCATCACTAATGTTGGTTGTCCGATTGTAGGTCTGTCCTCCTTTTTGCTAGCCAAATTGTACGCTTTTTTTCTTCTAAAGCATTGTGTCTTAGTCAAGGTGTTAGCGGGAAGGTTTCACACTTTTCGTATGTGGTTGAGCTTTCTTTTTGCCTAGCACTTTATGAAAGCATTAGTTTGCAATTTTTTCACTGATAAAGTTGCTACTTCTTTTGTTCATCATTTGCTTAATCCGTATAAGAATCCTTTTTATTTGTCTCTTGAGTAACAACAGAGAGATATTTGATGTTGGTCATGGTTAACATAATAACAAAATATTGAGAGAAAGGAAAAGGAGAAGAAAAAGGTAAATTTTGGGATGACTGGAGAAGAAGGTAAAATAGGAACTGTCAGTTGTCAAATTACAACAGAATGTACAAAAAAAGGGGGAAACACAGACACAGTTATAAAATTTTTATAAGATATGTGAATCAAACATTGGAGCTTGTACAGTTGTACTCAATGGATGAAAAGTTGCTACTTCAGTCGTTCATCATTTGCAAAACAATTTAGATATTGCATAGTAAAATTTGATCACATTCTTGAAGTAATTGAGTAATATAATACATCCAAAAAATTGTGACTATCTTTCTAACCGTTCATCTATCTATCTATCTATCTATCTATCTATCTATCTATCTATCTATCTACTTCTTGCCTTTCACTAATGTGCTTATCTTGCCGTAATTATGACAGTATATACATTTGTATGCTTTTGTTCAATTGTGTTTACGGGCTTGGAGTCTTTCTCTTGCTCAAAATTGTAAAAGAATTTAAAGGAATTTTCAATTTCCAAACAACTGTATTGCCATTTGCTTCTTCAAATTGAATGTTCTAAAAAACTAATGTTTTATGGCTTCTATGTAAACAACGAGATGAAGCAATGCTGCCAACCTACGCTGCTTTTTTTTTCCGATTGTAGGTCTGTTGTTTTTTTTTAGATTGTATGCTTTTTTTAGCTTCTTTTTTGGTTTCTCCTGTAAACATGAAGATTTGTTTACATTTTCAAATTGTACGCGTTTTTTTCTTCAAAATTTTCTCCCTCTTTTTGGCAAACCATTTCCCACCTTTTCTGTTCATGTGGTTGGCAGCTCTGGGTAGAGAGCAAGAAGATGGTAAACATAGATCACAGCACTTTATGAGAGTATTACAACTGTCAAATCAAGGATGCATTAGTTTTCAGCAATCCTTTTGTTGTCACCTCAGGGAGATGCCGATTTGGTCATTACAGGGCACAGCCTTGCAGGCGTTGCCTCCATTTTGTCTGTACTTCTAAGACCTTCACATCCAAATCTCAAGTGCTTTGCCTTTTCTCCCCCTGGGGGCTCATGAGGTAAGCTGCTTCATAGAACCGTATACATACCAAAGAGAATTTTGTGTCATGATTAGTTAGTTGTGTATATGACCATTGAGTAACATACCAAAGTTGAGACATAAAGATATGTAAATTTCTTGATTAAACGATTTTAACATTGAGGCAAACAAGTGGGAAAAGACAGCTGAAATTTGAGATGACTGGAGAAGAAAGGTAAAAATAGGAGCTGTCAGTTGTCAAACACAAACAATTACAACAGAAAGAAAGTGAGAGAAAGAGACACAAAAAAAAGGGGGAAACACAGACACATGATTCCAGTTATCAGTAACTTGCTCTTACTGGAACCGACTATGTGAATCAAACATTGGATGTGTAAGTCACGAGAAAAGATGTTCACAACTTCAATGCCGAACCAAACTTAAGCTGCTTTTAGTCATTTGCAAAGACGCAAAGAGCCATACGTACATTCTTGAAGTATTTTTGTAATACTTATTCATACATAAGAGGAAAAAATTGTGAGGAACGTGAACCTGAATATGTTTATTGAATAGTGTGAATAGCTCATCGCAATGAAAATCAAAGATGGCGGCGTTCCCATGGCAACCATATGATTTTAAAAAATGTAATGTTTTTTCCAGCTAATTTAGACAACCTGAGTACAATGGTAGTGGTTAAAATTGTCTCTATCAAATAATTTTTCAAACATGTTCAGGACACTGTTATTTAACTGTATTATATAATATGACCTTTTACATCAATATTGACGATCTTGTAAGTAACTGTCATGCCTGGGCTAATTTTAGTTTTTGAGGAAGGTGTGGATGCCCAGCCACACTTCCTTCCCCTCTGACCTTTGCCTTTTTTCTTGTACTCAGAGAAATGAACGGATCAATAAGTCTCAGGTACAAGAGGTTGTAGGGGTATTTATAAAGAGGCCTTTTTTTTCTTTTTCTTTTTAATGTATTACTGAGCAGTTATATAATAAAACGTATTTTCCTTTTTATGACTTAATATTTACCTTATGTCATTTTTGTTTATGATGTGTTAGGGCAGCTGGCAGGTACTACTGGCAGGTTCTACTTCTTTCCTTTCCGTCTTTCATTTATCTTTCATCTTGCAGTTTCCTCTTAATTCAGCCTTAGATCAGTGCATATGATGGATGGGATGAATAGGTTCATTTAAACTAGCAACACTTGTAAACAAAACATTTTTTGAATTTCTCTTATCCTCAGTCCAAATGCAAGCAAGTAAATGCAGCTTGACTTTATCTGTTCAGTGGTTCTTGGCAAAGACCTGGTCCCCAGGCTTGGGATGTACACCCTGCTGACCTCAAAGTCAAGATGCTGGGAACCATGCTATAATTAAGTCAAGGGAACCAAAGGTAGAAGTGAAGATTTTTTTCAGGCATTCGCCTGTTTGTTTCACCCATGCCATTATATCTTGCCGTTAATTTGCCACAGTGTTGTTTCATCCATGCGTTATATCTTGCCGTTAATTTGCCATAGTGTTCTTTCACCCATGCGTTATATCTTGCCGTTAATTTGCCATAGTGTTCTTTCACCCATGCCGTTATATCTTGCCAATTTGCCAGCCACAGTGTTGTGGATGGGAGGGCTGCTGGAAGGCCCTGCTTGTTTTGATTTGGGTTTTTTTTTACCTGTTGCTCATTTTTCTGTTTCCTCTTAATCCACCTGCATACGGTGGAATGGGTGAATTCCAATAAAGGGACTAAACAAAAATTGAAGTGTCTTGTGTCTCATTGCTCTCTGAAGCTTTGAGATTTAATATTTTCTTGTCTTTTAGGTGTGTTTTTTTCTATTAACCTCAACTTGTCTCCATCTTTCATTCAGCGTCTCATGAGGTGGACACTTGGCAGGTGCTCCTGGTAGGTTCTTCTTCTCCTTCTTTCACTTATCTTTCATTTTGTTGTTTCCTCTAAGTTCACCCTGAGATCACCGCATATGGTGGACAGATGAAATTTTCAATGAAACAAACAAACCATCTCATGGGCACTACAATTCTCAAATAGATTTATCATGCTTTTACATGTGCTGCTTTAAAATGTCAATTATCACCGAACAATTTCTGTTCTTATCACTCTATAGGAATAAACATTTCATGTATACGTCACCTGTCACCTGTCATCACGGCTGTGTCCGTCTGTTGTTGCCCCACTCCTTGCTAAAACAGACTGCCATCTGTCCTGGTCTCTACTTTGATGATTTTTTTCATGAAGTTGTAGCCCACTGTCAGCTTTCACGTTGTCAATGTACGATGTAGGAGGTCTTCCTGATTTCTTTTTGCCTTTTTAGGTAGCACTGCATTACCAGTGTCATCAGCTCTGTTGTCGTATTTCTATTTGCATGGCCAAGGTATTTGAGCCTCATTTTGCTGATATTGGACAGCACAAGACGTTGTACACCAAGATGTTTTCATTGGCTTTTTTTGTCAGTCCATTTAACACGTGTTTACATGGACAGGTGCTAGTAACTCAGTCGGTAGAGCGTCTGACTACCACCAAGGAGGCCAGAGTTCAATTCCCAGTCCGAACAAATTTTTCTGGCCTCCGTGTCAACCCAGCAAAGCGAAATAGGTAGTTAGGTCTATTCAGACTCTGCGAACGTAACGACCGAGTGGAAAGCAATAGCAAAGAACCACATTACGCTGTATGCCTTGGAAAATCAGGATTCCATGCCTGACTGTCCTACGCTCAAGTCTGACTATGGCATTTACTTATACCTTACTTTGCATGTATTCAAATAGCGCTCTAACTTTATTGTCTTTAAAGGAAGCCATGGCAAATGTTGAATATTGCTTTCAAGTCGACGACATTGAATTAATTTTGAACTTTAACTTCATGATATGATTTTGATTTCTGTCCTTTCCATCTGATTCCACTAGCATCGCATTCTAGCCGCTGGATTAGTGCGCCTGCTGTGTTGCTCTCTGCCTAAAGAAGACGACAGTGTCAGCGAGAGCTTGGTCAGAGACAGACAGGGACACCGCTATACAGAGTCAAGGGTATTGGAGGTAATTATTCTCGTCACTTATTCTGCTGTTTGCAGATGTGTCATGTCATTGGGCCGTTGCTTCTGTTTCTTTTGTCCATCTAGTTTTTGTTCGGGGAGAGGGAGTAAGGTTACCATTTCCCCGTTATTCCCCGAGACAAAGGATTACTGTTCCGTCAGTCACCTTTTGTTTGCTTGTATGCAACAACAAAAAGAAACACATATCATTTCTCAAAAACTAAAGGTACACAAAAAAAAGGACAAAATCACGGAAATGAAATCTTCAAACTTTGATTTATTGACTGCAACAGAATGAGAATTAAAAATGGGTTGAACAGATCTCACTCACAATAGCAAAAAAAAAAACACTCGTATGAAATATGAGCAATAAGTCGCAGAAAGGACTTTAAGTCATGTAGAAAAAATATACGTTTCTTTTTGTGTACCGTATACTAAGGGTTGGTAAAATTTTGACCTTACAGTTTACAGAAGGCTACTGTAATATTGAACAAGAATTTAAGGGAGAATTTCTTCAATGTTACGTAATCAGGTTTTTTTTTTAGACTTATTGCCCTGATTTGTCATCCAACCCATCCTGTTTCCCTCAATGGCCGATTGTTAGATCTTTGTAATAGCATAAAATTATTGTTTTTGTTTGATAAGGATTTTCCATTAATACCAAATTGCAGTGAATTTCCCATATAAATTTGTAGTTTCGAGTCTACAGTTTTGGATTCTGCTTGATTGTTTAAATCATACTCCTTTTTTTTTACAATAACTGATCTGAAATTTTAACCAATCTTGGTGTATTTTTAACTCAAATTTGTCAAATGTTTTGGGTTTTTTAAGATATCGAAAGAAATTTTTTTTTACACTATCTTACCTACAGGCACCATCACTCAAGGTATCTCATTCTTATTACCCCCCCCCCATCATCTTTTGGTTATTTCTATATAGAGTACCATTTTGTTTGCACCATCTATGATTTTGTTCACATCCATGCTTTTGTTTATATCTACGGTTTACATTACTTCTACTTTTTTGTTTACATTTACCATTTTGTTTGCATTTACTGTTTTCTTTACATTCTTTTCCCAGAATTTTGGATGGGTTTTGATTGTAAGATAAATTTATGTTTGGTTTGGGTTTTTTCTTGGCTTTTCTTTCGTAGTTGTAGATCTTTACTGTATTGTGTGTCTTGAGATCTCATTATCGTGTTGTTGTGGTTGCGATATATGTAAAGACAGCCCTCACCTGTTGCACATACTTACTGTGTACATAACAAAATCATTAAGATTTGATTGCTTTTGATTGTTTATGGAACTAATTTTTATAACAGTTGTCATTTGAAACACATACTTGTTGTGCCTCTTAGATATGCACTAATCTATCTGTCAGAAACCTGTCTGATGATTTGCACTGCGTTATCATACAGGGTTTTTTTTACACATTTAATGGACAAAAGAAGAATTGGAAATTCATGCGGTATTAATCGGTTGTGTTTCCTCAAATTTTCTCAAGACCTCCTTGCTATGAATAAGTTTTCAGATGTTTAAAATTTATTTTCCAAGAAAACCAAATCAATCTAAAAACCAACATGAGCAAGAACTCGTTTGCAATTCAGTGTCTTTATTTATCACTCTGTCAGTGTCCAATCTGGCTATTTTCTGTAATTGGTCTATGCATGCACTGTGAAGTTTGGTCTGTTTTTCTAACACTGTCAGTACCTCTGTTGTTATTTTTTTCTGCTACAGTGCATGGAAGGTGAGATTTATCTTAAAAGTCAGTCTGTCTAATTGATCGTTGTGCCTATCGAATTCTTTGTATTTGACAGGCCAGGGGGCAATCCATTGATGTTGTGGCACATTGCAAAAGTTGCAGCAACTTGGGTCAGGGCTGACATCGAATTAACACTTAAGAAAGCAAAGCATGGCTGTCTTTTTTTATTATGCATTATGTACCAAAGTGCAAATAAGTGCAGATTGTAGGGCATGGATTGAATATTGGCTGCACTCTGTGTTCATCCTGGGATCAAAGCAGTCCCAGTTTACAAGGTTTAGTTTAGTATAGTGTTTAATCCCTCTCTTTTTACCCTTATTTTATGAGAACCCACTTAGCATTTCCCATGTTTGATCTATTTGATTTGGATTGGATTTGAATTGTGTACTTACCATAGATCTAGCTGTAACACCTGCAAGAGCCACAGAGCAATCAGGTTGCTGGCCACATCCCACCAGCCATGCTAATTTATCTTAAGTTCATGGGACGAACATGTTAAATTGTGCATGGTGCATAACTTGTTGCTCTATACAAAAAAAATATTTATTTTGATGAATAGCAATCTCCATAGTAGTCAATAGATCTAGTAAACTCAAATATCTAAATGATTAGATAATAAGATATTACACACCAAAGTGTGTTGTCATTCTTTCAACTGTTGTAATCATCCAAACTATGTAGGAAATACATGGGCAATTGTTTGTGTATGTTATTAATGGAATGTAGAGTTTTTGAGGTGTTACATTTGTTTGTGTTTCCTGACAATGGTCTGGTCTATGTCTGGTCTATGTCTGGTCTATGACTGCATGATACTAATGCTGATAGGCGTGTTTATTTGTTTATTCATTGGGTTGTTTTTGTCTTTACCAGAGTATTTTTAACACATTATCCACTGTTAACTGTAGTTACAGGCATCAATCAAATTCAATTGGCTGGAATTTCTTTAATCTTGGATCAACTCTCCTGCCGATACATAAGCATGCATTTCTATATTTGAATAAAAACAATACATCAGAACCTTCAGTTTGTTAAGGGAAAAAAATTTGGAGGGATATTTTTTAGGAGTAAATCTAGTTGATAATAGTAATTTCTATAACTTTTTTTTTTTAGATCAGTCTTAGATGTTTCTTATGCTATAAAAGAAAAAAATTAGTTTCAGTATGAGAGATAAATAAGAACAGTAAACTTGGTCTCTATTACTATTGCCGTATTGCTTTTTATGAGAGATAAATAAGAACAGTAAACTTGGTCTCTATTACTATTGCCGTATTGCTTTTTATAAGAGATAAATAAGAACAGTAAGTTTGGTCTCTATTTCTATTGCCGTATTGCTTTTTATGAGAGATAAATAAGACAGTAAACTTGGTCTCTATTACTATTGCCGTATTGCTTTTTATGAGAGATAAATAAGGACAGTAAGTTTGGTCTCTATTACTATTGCCGTATTGCTTTTTACTTTTCTCACACAAAGTATTTTTTTATTATTTCAGTGTGTTTTGTTTACACTCCAGCCAAGTTGCATTTCCTGTCGATTTAATTGTGGTTGTGTGTAGACATGTGCTTATTCTTTGATGCCTCCATCATTTGTATCAAATTATGAACTATTTGATTATTGTTGGTGTACAAACTTTTTTCTTCCTGCCCTCTTTTGGTTCTGTATAAATAAGAGCAAAAACAGTCAACGAGTCTCAAAATTTTTATCCTATGAAACAGGATGGGTTGAAAGCGGCAGAAGCACAAGCAGAAGAAATATTGAAAACGGAATGGCCTTTGCACCCAGCAGGACAGATTCTCCATATCGTGGATGTGAATGAAGATTTGTAAGAACCGTCACATAAGTCTCAGTTTTAATTTTAAAGATAATTTTATCTCTTTTGACAGTTGCACTTGTGTCTTAATCCTATTTTATGTTATTGCTTTTATATGAAGAAGATATAAAAGAGGCATTAAAGCAAAGAAATTTAACTTTCACAGAAGGAAACAGAAAATGCCAGGACAGGGCAGCCTGGAGAAAGATCATTTCGGGCATCTAAACCCATGCACCGGAAGGTAGAATGGGAACTGATAAAGAAAGAAATAAAGAAAACTTTTATGTGTGATAAATACTGGGGGGGGGGGGATAAAGTGTCGTAGACAAAATGATGTCACATATCGTATGCACATAAGCATCCATAACTTTCTGTTCAGGTTGCCGTCCATGGGAATTGTGAGAGACTGGGTTTGAATACTGGCAGTGCTAGGGTCTGACATTGTGTTCCGGGGAAACTCACTTAACACACATTTCCCCACTTGACATGGGTGCAAATGGGTAACAGTAGTAGCTGGGGAGTGAAAACTGCGATAAAATTAGCATCTTATTACCCCTGTTCTGCTTCTTGTTAAAGAAACTGAGATGTGCTCTAGGTATATGGGTTGCATTGGCCGCGAAGGAACGCTTCTCAACTTTTTACTGTGCATGCAGAATTTAGCCATTCAACAGATTCTGAGATTTTCACACAGTCTACTACGTGTTTACACTTTTTTTCATGTATGATTATGAATAATTTATGATTTCAGTTTGGTAGATCAGACTTTTGTCTTTTTATTATTTTTATATTCGTCTTTCACCTTTCCTCTTGCTATTTGCTCTGTATTTGTCCTGGGATCACTGCCTGTGGGGATTAGAGAAATTTGTAGATTATTTTTTTTTAATGAATATTAAACGACTTTGTTCGGTCTGCTTTATAGACTTGACAAATGACTTTGAATTATTCATCATAGTAATTGACTCACTCTAATATCAATTTACATTGCACAAATGTTAGAAAAATGTTATTTTTTATGCTGTCTTTTTAAATGTATAGATTATTACCTCTTTAGTGCAATGTTACACAGAAGTCGGAAGTCACGACTTGAAATGGCTACCTTCTTTTTTTTTAAACTTTTTCAGAGCGACGTGCTGTGGAGAAGCTCAGTTCTGTGCGGTTTGGTCAGGCCCTGAATGCTTTGACAAGATTGTCATCAGCCACAAAATGGTGTCGGATCATTTTCCCAACGCTGTCAGCTTGGCTTTAGAACAGCTCAAGGAAAAGAAATACGTGCCAAAGACTCGCTACGTGTCACAACATTTGCAGCACTGCGACACATAAGACGTTGGACATATTTTGTTTTTTTATTTGAAAAGTTGCTCTTTTTTTATCAATAGAAAAATACGTTTGAAAGCGAGTCTTAAGCATCATTTATTTTATTTTTGTTGCTGTTGTTGACGTTGAATGATACAAGTAATTCTTTGCGTTAATGTTATTCAATGGGTTAACAAACAAAAAGTTTTGAGAGACTGTGATAGTTTTCTTTTCTATTGTTTTTTCTCATAAGGAATTGCACCCAGTTTTAGCTTTTGCTTCGTTCTATTTTCAAACAGTTTTGCTGTTTCTGAACTTTAATACACGATGAAACAGGGAAATGCAAGATGAAAGAGACTGAGTTTGTATACTCTTACTTTTATTTTTCTCCTCTTAATATCCATGATGCTTTCAAAGTTTGTGAAGAAGTGAGTCAACATTTCGTCTGATTAAGTGCTGCAAATATAAGATTTGCATCGTCAGTGAATAAAGTATATATGTATAAAATAAGCCAGCACTATAGATTTTTATGTGAGACATGATAAGTAAAAGAAGACAAAGCCAACAACCAAAAAAACCCAATTGACTTCCTTTTATCATGGAAGCTAGCCATACAACCCTGTGACCGACATTTACTGATTGAATGCATTGTTAACTGAAATGTGAAATTTAATCAAATCAGTAATTGCTAGTCATAATGATAATATGTTTATGCCAAATGCAATGTTAACGTTATTCAGTTGTCCAGTCTTCGTCTAGTCTTAGTAATGATCGGTTTATAATTAAATTTATATGTATTGTCATTAAACTTTGTTATTTCGTCTTGTCCTTCCCGATAGAGAAGATTCTAATGGCATCACTGGCTATCATCTTGTCCTTCCCGATAGAGAAGATTTCAATGGCATGACTGGCTATCATCTTGTCTTTCCCGATAGAGAAGATTTCAATGGTATCACTGGCTATCATCTTGTCCTTCCCGATAGAGAAGATTTCAATGGTATCACTGGCTATCATCTTGTCCTTCCCGATAGAGAAGATTTCTGGTATCACTGGCTATCATCTTGTCCTTCCCGATAGAGAAGATTTCAATGGTATCACTGGCTATCATCTTGTCTTTCCCGATAGAGAAGATTTCAATGGTATCACTGGCTATCATCTTGTCCTTCCCGATAGAGAAGATTTCAATGGTATCACTGGCTATCATCTTGTCCTTCCCGATAGAGAAGATTTCAATGACTCTCCATCGCATTTCAATGGCACTCTCTATCGTCTTGTCCTTCCCGATCTCAAGAAAGCATGTGCCATAAGTAAAGGTTTCTATTGATTCTTAAAAGTTTTCTTTGTTTATGACATGTTTTCCTTTTTTCCAGTCTTTTCCATGCACAAAATGGATTTTTGAAATTGCCTTCTCCTTTTTTCAGCGTTAGATTTCCTTACCTTTACTTTGACCCTTCATTTGCTCACTGATTCATAGATATGACAGGTGTGTGTCTAGATTCACTTGTGGCAAAGCTTGTTGCTTTTTTTCATTTTTTCGCATAATTCATATGTTTGATTGGTTTGTCTTTAGCTTTATATATATATATATATATATATATATATATATATATATATATATATATATATATATATATATATATATATATATATATATATATATATATATAAATTTTCTTCATTGAGATTAGAATTGTAATAACATGTTGAAATTACTAATTGAACGTGTGTACGAACGACCATGTGTGTGTGTGTAAATCTCTAACATGAAGTTGTGCAAAGTTGTATTATTAAAAGGCTTTCGGTGTCAACTTGGCGTAGAGGGAAACAGCAAAGCGCCAACATGCATTGTTTGTGTGTGTCTCTTGTTACCATCCAATCTTTTTACCATCCAGTCTGTGTCAAACATGACAATGACAGAAGGCATATATTTCAATATGAAAATGAATGTTAGCACATACATGATACAGTAGTCTCCGCCAAATTGCATGCCGCAAAAAGACACGGTTCATCATAATGCACAAATTTTTCATGTCACCGAATTTACAACGCTAATTAGCCTCTCAAAATGCAACAATGGCTGGCTTGACTTCGCCAAAATGCAACATGTTTTTGCAAATACGTCTTCAGTTGGTTGCATTTAAAGAGTCAATTCAACGACTTCTTTTTGCCTCGTCCAAGTAACAAAATCTGCGACGCACGCACGTGCGTTTGTGTGTGTGTGTGTGACATCTAAATCTGTGTTAACTATGTGCGCATGTGCGAAGGACTATGCCAGTCTTGGCTGTCTCAGCTCTTGGCAACTTGCCCGTTCCTCCCTAACTCGGCCGTTGATGATGGTCTGCCAGACAGACACTGATCGGCTCTCTTTGATCACAGTTAGAAAATCTGAGAAAGATTTTGAGTCATTTTTATGACATGCGTATCAACGAATGAAAAAGTATTCCTCCAAGTTGCCGAATGTCTCCACCAACCCATCCCCTCCTGTAGTCTTGAGTGGGAGATGAATGAACAATCTATGAGAAGAGGTTAGGCCTATAATGGGGACTTATCCTCAAACCAAGTAACAACAAACGATTACAAACAACTAACAAAAACAAAAGAGTTTATGTCTCACCAAGAATGGCAATGTAAATACTTGTAGTGGGTTGTGGTCCTTGACTCCGTCAAAATGGACCTTCGTCAAAATGCACAATTTTTTGTCACCCGAGGACCGTGCATTTTGGCGGAGGCTACTGCATTAAAATCAGTCATATTCCTTTAGCTTTGCATATATGAATGCCATTTATATTCATTTGAAAATGTCAAATAATTTGGTTTTACTTCAGTAGATATTGAGGAACTTATATGTATGACATGTTGTGAAATGACTGTTTCTGTTTGGTATAGATTTTGTGGGTTTTTTCAGTATTTAAAGTTGATTTGCTTTATTTTTCAGTGTACCATTTCTTAGGCAGTCAAAAGGGAACTAACAAAGCAATGACTCGATTGGTTTCAAGAATAATCGTCTGTGCCAAATTTTGACATTTTTTCTGATATTTAATCATGTTACTGAATTACTGCTGATGTTTTCTTTCTCTCCATGGTCACATACTTATTATTGAATTAATGACGTTTGTTCTAAGAATATGTTTGATGTCATCTCCAGGGTAAAATGTCTACCGGTTATCAACAGCATTGGCGATTGTAGGATGGTTTTAATTTGTTTTCCTTGTTTTTTGTTCTCTTTTGGGTGTTTTTTTATAATGGAGGAGAGGAGCTGAAATTGGATTTTTAATTTTTATTTATTTATTATATTTATATAGAAAGACAGAGATAGCTAAATTATAATGCAGTCACACATTTTAATTGATATGACATTAGGTTGGGTGTTTTTTTTATCAAAGTTATTTACCAGTACTAGTATTTACCAGTACTAGTATTTACCAGTACTTGTATTTACCAGTACTTGTATTTACCAGTACTTGTATTTACCAGTACTAGTATTTACCAGTACTAGTATTTACCAGTACTAGTATTTACCAGTACTAGTATTTACCAGTACTTGTATTTACCAGTACTAGTATTTACCAGTACTAGTATTTACCAGTACTAGTATTTACCAGTACTAGTATTTACTAGTACTAGTATTTACCAGTACTAGTATTCACCAGTACTAGTATTTACCAGTACTAGTATTTACCAGTACTAGTATTTACCACAACTTCTGGTTGATGTTTGGGAAGTGCATAGTTTTTTTAACTCACCACTATTTGTTTATTAACTTTATAAATTTATTTTTAAAACTGTAATGTTGAGGCAAAGAGTATAAAATGCGCTACTCTTTTATATACATTTCATACCATTAATTGAATCCCAAAATCTTTATGGGATTGAATTTTTAATGTTTTAAAGTTTACAACTTCCTTATCCATAATCAGGGGAGCGTTTGATGTTGAATTATTTGTTTTATAGTGCTTTCATTAGCAGACAAAATTGCTTCTGCGCTCTCAATGACTGACCCTCAACAGTTTTTGGGGGATTTTTTATCTTCAAATGTATTTGAAATGATGTTTTATGTGTGCCCCTCAAGCTCCTTTCCATGAACTGACACTGACTGACTAAACTTAGGACTTGGGGCAACACTGACTGACTAAACTTGGGGCAACACTGACTGACTAAGCTTGGGGCGACACTGACTGACTAAACTTGAGACTTGGGGCGTCTAAGTTCCTAGGGCGCTGAAACAGCAACCGTCTACGCCTACATAATCCCCAGGTGACAGAGGCTAGTGTACCGATATCTGTAGATCAGTTCCATGGCGATAGGGGACCCCATAAATACAAGGCTCACGTAGCCCCATCACTGAGGCAGGATTAGTGTTGGTCTTCAGGTAAAAGGATCCAATCAATGTAAGCTGGGCCCTTCAAACCCGATGACCGTCATGGCACATCGTCATGACACATCGATCTGGGACTCTGCTGAGGTTTCCTTTCCATGAATTCATTTTGATCAAATTTGTGTTTTTAGTCATACAATTTGATTGGCATTAAATTTCAGAATGGACCCACTCCACTTTAAATGTACTGTTTTTGTTTAGCTTTTACACCACGTTAATTTTTTATGAAATTACACTTGTTTAAATGTGCATATATATTTTTATTGTTGGACATATGTGTAAAATTTCTAGTTTTGTACTCTTCGTCAATTTTCAACTTTTGAATATTTCATGGTGTTATTTCAATACATGAAACTCTTACTTTTACCACTGATGGTCATTGCAGTCATCAACTGTCTGTTTGTTGCCTGCTACCGTATTTCAAGACTTTGACTTGAAATTTTTATAAAGCAAATAAATATAACAATACTCACCTGTCATATATTGAGAAAAGACTCTTTTGAAAATGACGTAATAATTGTAGTTTTCAACGACTTACCTGTCTTTTTTTGGTATATGAAAGCAAACCAGCAAGTGATGCATTCACATCATCATATTTTGTTTTCTTTTCGGGTAAAAAGATTGTGTTCTTAAGGTGAATGAGTCACAGCAATATTTCCATATCCTGTTGTATGAGTGTAAAGCATTTTATCATTTAAATTTAAGTTTACATAAGTCATCTATTCTAAGCTTATCATGAAAAATTTGGTTAATGAAACTTATGATGATCGAATTTGTCAAAATGTAACTCACATTTCACCAGCAGGCATTCAGAATAAATTATCTCATTATTTTAACTTACTAAAGCTTTTCTTTATCATCTTTTCTTCCCCATCTTTGGTGGGATGGGATGACGAGGGTGGAGTATCTCTCTCCGATTATCATTTTGCCGCGCTTAATTTGAAATGAAATGACCATGTAATTTGTGTTCCTCGCGCAGCCTTTTGCGTACAAGAACATCATTCAACTCACTCTGTCTGTTGTTACTGTCAGTTTCGTGAATAGAACAAGAACAAAAACCCTGTGAATTTACATTCCATAAAGAGCCATACACTACTAATAAGCTGAATTAGACGGGGCAGGGAGAACGTAAATGGACCAAATATTCTTGCTCCATGCATCATAGACCAAGGCTTGAGTGTTCTTGCTCCATACATCATAGACCAAGACTTGAGTGTTCTTGCTCCATGCATCATAGACCAAGACTTGAGTGTTCTTGCTCCATGCATCATAGACCAAGGCTTGAGTGTTCTTGCTCCATACATCATAGACCAAGACTTGAGTGTTCTTGCTCCATGCATCATAGACCAGGGCTTGAGTGTTCTTGCTCCATACATCATAGACCAAGGCTTGACATCCAGGGCTTGAGTGTTCTTGCTCCATGCATCATAGACCAAGGCTTGAGTGTTCTTGCTCCATGCATCATAGACCAGGGCTTGAGTGTTCTTGCTCCATACATCATAGACCAAGGCTTGAGTGTTCTTGCTCCATGCATCATAGACCAAGACTTGAGTGTTCTTGCCTCCATACATCATAGACCAAGACTTGAGTGCTCTTGCCTCCATACATCATAGACCAAAACTGTAGCACTTAAGAAACTCCCTAACATCCCTAAGAGAAAAATCCCCTCTTTTTTTTAATTTCGTCCTAGAAATAGAAACTCCAAACATTTCAACTGATCACTACCACAGCCTGACACTGACATTTTCTTGGCCATTAAGACAAGATAACATTTAATTCTTGCTTTCACACATAAACTGCCATACAAAAAAATTTTAAAAGCACAGTAATATTGTGAGTGTCCAAGTATGAACTTGAAGATATTTTTAAAGTGGAAAAAAGATGGCACCAATCCTCCTAGAAATATTTACAAAATCTCCTATAGAAAACATCCTAGCATCTCTTAATGATAGATATTGTTTTATTGATGAATGCAATGAATTTTGGCCTAGAAGCTCCTCCTGTGTCATTCATACTTGATTCAATTCAAACCTCTCTTTGATTCAAAGTTCTCCTTGATTTAAAACGTCCACTTGATTCAGACGTCTTCTTGATTCAAACGTCTCCCCAGACAATGGCACCAATAGTTTTGTACATTCATTATGAGTGTAGTTGATCTTGCCCCACCATCAACTTCTTTGATTGCCCCATCAACTTTGGTTGCCCCATCATTTAATGTGCCTTGCCTCAACATCAACGTCTTTGGTTGCCCGTCAATTAATTAATGTTCTTTGTTGCTCCATCAATTACTATCCCACCATCGACTTCTTTGGTTGCTCCATCAATTACTGTGTCTTGCCCCACCATCAACTTCTTTGATTGCACCATCAATTTGGCTGCCCCAGTCAATTTGCCTTGCCTCACCATAAAGTGGCCTACTTCACATTTTTATTTCTCCACTTCATTATATCAGTCTTCTATTATCTTCATGCTTTGCTCATGTTTTTAGTTTTCTGAAAGTATTTTACACTATACCAGTCATGAATTAGTTTAAAAAGATAATTTAAAAAAAATTAAAACTGTGATTTGTTCATGATTCAGCTCAATGATACAGCCTTACTTACTACAATGCTGCTATTGCTAGCAATAGCGTGAATGAAAATGAGCTAATTTCCTATTTGCACCATGCATATATTTTCTTTTTATTCAGCCATCTGCAAAGTCTTTCATTGCTGTAATGCCTAAGACAATTGTTTGGGGATTATTTTTAAAATATCCATGATAGCAATTGATATTGTGTATTATGGTCTGCTGTGGCTGATATTTGAATAAAATAATTTAACGATCGATTTAAAGATGTTATTTGGTTTTTTCTGTTCTTTCCTTCTTCTTTTTTCTGTCTGAAAGTAGTGGGGAAGGGATTGTATCTATAATGACAAGTTCTCATAATTGTCCTTTTCTATCTTGTCTCTTTCTGCAATGCATGCTAAAAGATGTTCTTTGGCAGTTTTCTGTTTATTTTTAATTTTATTTCTAGACACTTTGTGGTTGGTTGATAGGTTGGGTTTTTTTGGGGTTTTCTTCTCTTCGTTTGTTTGGAGTTTTTTTTTTGGTTTTCCTCTCTTTGTTTGTTTGTTTTTGGGTTTTTTCTTCTCTTCGTTTGTTTGGGTTTTTTGGGGGTTTTCTTCTCTTCGTTTGTTTGTTTGGGTTTCTTTTTCTTCTGTTTGTTTGTTTGGGGGTTTTTTATTGTCTTCTCTTCGTTTGTTTAGGGTTTTTTTTATTTTCTTCTCTTCGTTTGTTTGGGGTTTTTTTGGGTATTTTTCTTCTCTTTCGTTTGTTTGGGTTTTTTCTTCTCTTCGTTTGTTTGGGGTTTTTCTTCTCTTCGTTTGTTTTGGGTTTTTTGGGCCATTTCTTCTCTTCGTTTGGGTTTGTTTGTTTTAATATTTGGAAGGGGGGGGTTTCTTTTCAATGTGAAAAGACATACACCTCAATTACTACACTGTCAGTTTCCACTTACTATAACAGTGACATACATTCAGTTTGATTTGGTCCAAAAATAAGGAATTTTAGTTGTACTTTTCCTATTCCCAGTATGAATGTAAGAATCTGTTGATTCACACATAGTATGAGTTATGAGTTGTTTATTTTAACTCGTTTTTTTTCTAAGAATCTGAGTGGAAAAGAAAGAAGATCCAATTCCCTCACCCCAATCAATATTCCCCGACTCTTAAAACGGTCCAAGAGTTTCAAGGGAAAAATTTTCAATGTTCATTTTTTTAAATTTTGATTTGAATTTACCCACATCCACAACTAAGGTGATCTCGGGGGTTTTGGTAGGATTTTTAACTTTTCCTGGACTGCCCAGTAAACAGCCCGACCTTTAGCGTGCATAGAGTATTGTGATCTACACATGGGACCTCCTTTATGTCATCTGTCTCCAATGGGATTAGGTGTCGACATTCGATTGAGAGGCCAGTATCTTGCTTCTGAACTACCAAATCCCCCCTTCAACGATGAGGGAAACAAAATGTCTACTGTAATCGATATCATTGTCAACCTAATGTCAGCATCCAGGATTTTCCTGGGTTGTTCAAGATTTTATAGTATAGTCAGTTCACTTTCAGACTCCTTTTGGATTCTTTTTATGATTTCTCAAAGTTATCGTCAGAGTCAAAGCCCATGTGATGTAATCATAGACAATATCAATACGTCCATTATTCAATTGTAGAGTTACTCAACACAGATGGTAGAGTTTTTTTTATGATTTTTGAAAGTTATGGTCAAAGCCCATATGATGTAATCATATCAATAAGTCTATTATTCAACTGTAGAGTTACTCAACACAGCTGGTTGAGTTTTTTTCTCGGTTTAACTGAAACCTTGTCTAGGTGTTTACAATTGCTATTTTTTTAAGAGAGAGAGGGTTCCGTAAAGAAATGCTTCATCTGATAGAAATAGGCAAGTTTCTTCATGATAAAATACGTTTTTCTGACGAATACCACTTTCGTCTATCTGACCATGTGAATAAAGATAATACGAGGATATGGGCCAAAGAGCAATCACATGAAACTGTTACAACTACAAATCTGGAAAAGTTGACCGACTGGTGTGCCATTGGAAGCAAATCTGTGATTGATCCATTCTTCAATGAGGAGCCAGGAGAAACGGTGACAGTTAACTCTCAGAGGTATCTCAAACTTTTAAAAACCAAGTACTTTCCTATCATTGACCATTGCTAAAAGTCAGCATATTGACCACAAGGCAATAAACTTTTATGCAAGATAGAGCAAACATATGTATGAATGTTTTGCTTTGTTTGTTTCATTGAAATTTACCCCGTCCACCATTGCTTTGATCTCAGGGTGAATTAAGAGAAACAGCGAGATAAAAGATACGTGAAAGAAGGAAAGGAAAGAAATAGGACCTACCAGTAGCGCCCGCTGACCGTCCATTGGATTTCTTTCAGTCACTATTAGGAGATCGGCTCTTGTCCAGAAGAGCGAGGTTAAGCTAGCCACCACATAGCCCTGATCTGAATCGTGCGAATCTTTCCTATTGGCTCATTTAAAAGGGGGGCGGGTCTACACCAACCCACCACCACAAAACCTTATTGACCTAAAGAGAAACATCCAAAGAGAGGTTCAAGCTATTTCCCACAACACAATTGAAAATGTTTGCGAAAACTTCAGCAGCCGCTTGAAAAGTGTTGTAGAGACAATGGTGAATGGTTGGAACATATCATCAAGTATAAGGTATGTAAAAAAAGATTTGGATTTTCCTCTTTAAAATGATATCTAATACACACTGTTTGCTATAAAAAATAAGAAATATCAACAAATGAAATCGTACCCTGTATTACAAAAATTGTCACAACAAAATAAAACGAGAAAACTGAGCATTTAATATCTCACATAATGATCGCCTTTATTGCATATTTACACTGTAGTCACAACAGCTATACTGATATTCATTCACTCTTTTACTCATACAAAATAAAGTTAATCATTAAAAAAAACAAATACATATTATATTAGCATGCAAGAGGCTGCAACAGTTTATCTTTCCACACAGTAAAGTATAAAACAATATAAAAAAGGAAGGGGAAAGCGTGAAATAATTGAGGTACAGAGAAACATTCTAAGCTAGCAGAATCGACGTAAGTGTGAACAGTTAATAATAATATGTTGGTTAATGTAAAGTATAAAAGCATTTTGGAGGTATTTTAAGAAACTAATGAGCACAACCATTATAAGAATGCACAAACCTTATTTAACTAGACAGTACAATTAGTCTATATCTCAACATGTCTCGGAACTAAAACACAATAATAATAATAATAATAATAAATAAATACACCAACAGGATCGTCAACCAATGATTTCAATTTCATATGGAGCACATCATATCAAGTATGGTAGAAAGAAAAAAGAGAAAAATGGACAGTAAGCACTTAACAAACAATTTAACTTAAATAAAATGTTCTGTCAAACTGAACCATGAGTAAACCTGCACTCATTCATCAAACTCAATGGAATTTGGTTCCACAGTTCTCTGTACAGAAAGCTGAACCTCGTCTTGTTCTCCAGTCAACATAAAATATTATATTTATATATAAACGTATAATTATGGAGGCAATGACAATATTTATTTTTATTATATAATACATGATGGGTAGGGTTTTTAAAAAGTAAAAGTGACTTTTCATGTGAATTCTTCACAACATTATTTTTATTTGAAAGTGAAAAAAATACTGCGAGAAGAAGAAGAAAAAGAAAACGAGTGTTTTAATTTATCAGGTAAAATAATAAAAACGGTAATTTGTGTTACCATGTCTGGACTGGGTGAATCACTTGAGGAACAACAAGGAAGAGAGTAACAGGAATTGTTAAGAAAGAAAATGAAAAACCAATCAGGCCCTATGAAAATTGGAAATGTACATTTCAATTTCACTCCAATATTAAAGAGACTTTTTCTGTAATAAAGTCGACCTACTAAATCTAGGGGTCTTTCATTTAGAAATGTATATTTCAATTAAACTCAATATTAAAGAAATTTCTTCTGTCATGAAGAACTTACTTTAGGCAGGTGTATTTTAATTGCCATTCCATTTCTGCTTTATTCATATTTTCTTTCACTTTAAGATACTCATCAAGAAAGACATTTCTGACATTTGCTCAAATTGTTATATTCTGCAGCTTAAAACTGTTTGAAAAGACATAAGATTAATATGAATACACCTTCACTTCAAGCTGGAAGACTTAAAAAGCCTATGAAGAAATCAACTGCTCAACAACAACCGTACTGTCAAATGAAAATCAACACTCAGGCAGTTTGTTACCAAGCAATTTCATGAATTCATGACCAAATAAGAAGAGCTGTATAAGACGGCGTGAAAATAGTGTAGAACAATATCATGCAACTAGGCTGCATGGACAAGGCAACTGTCACACTTTCACTAACTGCAGTAACAATCCCCCTCTAAATTCCTACCTAAAAAAAATACATTTTCAACTTATATATACACAATCAATCTCCTCTCTGGAAAAAAAATATGCTTTAAGAGAGATAATGACAAAGTTTTTCTTCTACACCAAAAAATAGCAGTCTTTACGCTACATACAAAAGAGAAGGCACTTGCTGCATCTAACATGATTTCTAAAAAGCCGAAAAACTGATTTCTAATTGAGTCCCAAGAAAAAGAGAGGCACAACGACGGGCAGAGGAGTGAAGCATCCAAGGTGGTAAAGGGACGATCCATGCACACAACCCAAGGACAGCCACACATCTTTAAAGTACAACTGGCATCACTGAGTGAAACCCAATCACGCTGTTAACAGCAGTCTGAATTTAGAGTTTTATTCTTATCGTAGAGACTCACAACAAACTTATCAATATCAGTTGAAAACAACGCATTGCGTTTGGTCGCTGTCAGTTGCAAAGAAGACAAGAAAATCTAAATAAGTTTTTTGCATTTTAAGTGACACTGTATACTGAATTCAATTGTGACATATATTATATGTTAGTTATCAACTGAACATTTATGTCTCATTTTTTTCCTCTTTAATTTAATGAGCCTTCTTGCCTTGATAGATTTGGTTAAGTGTGAATATGTATCAACTCATTTGGCATTTCTAAGAATCTATTCAAGATACAATATCAACAGAAACACTTTTACCATGCACTGGAGCAATTACGACTATGTTATTTTTAATGAAAACGTGGATTTTTAAACAAATGTAATACATTATCATTGCAATATTAAATTATGAACGCTTTATAAAATACTCCTTCAGTTTTCTTTTAAACAAGGAAGCACTTAATCTTGAGGTCGTGTAGACAAGACTGGATAAAAGATTAACACTGACAATAAAAGCAATAGAAAGTAATTTATAATCATGCTCTGTTTCAGGTTTTATTCTCATGTTTTTTAATCTCACCATTGTTGCTTCCATCCATCAAGATGGAAGTGTAGCACATGGTCATGAGCTAGGAATTATGCCTCACCAGTTCACTGCCTGTAACTCTTCATTATGCCATGGATTATATATATTAAATTAGCATTAAACAGAACAAATCCTTTTCCTAGGGGACAGCTTTATTCGTTTGTCTCATTGCAATCTACCCATTCCATCATAATATGCGGTAAACTCGGGGGCGCGGAGGGGGACAGCAAGGTGAACGAATTAAAGGAAAAAATAGGAGTACTGACCAGTAGCGCCACACACAACCCACCTAAAGAAAGAGCATGAAAGCGTAACGACCCAGGTAACTCTAACCCTTAACGCTTGAGACTGACGACCTTTAGCAAATCAACAGTAAAGAGACAGATGTTGATAAATGATTTTGTTGAACATGCTGTCAACAAAACTTGACCCCATTTTCCCTCCGTTTGATTGAGCATTTTTTTATCTGCTGTATTCATGTAGTTTTCCTTACAATGAGTATTTACTATACTATAATATATATGTATTTTCTGATCTTTCATGAAGATAATGATAGAAAAGGTTTAAAAATTGAAACTTCTGATTCTTACTGTTTACTTTCTTGACCCCGTATTTTTTTTGTTTTATTTTTTTCTTTTCATTAAAAAAATAAAAAATAGAAAGATACTGTCAAAAGATATTGTCAAAAGGCTGACAAAATTTGTTGGGATGGTTGGGGTGTTTGTTATTTTATAGTGAATGGGTTTTTTTGGTTACAAACGAGAGTCAATGGATGTTAATACCTAACAAATGCCTGTAAAACCTAATGAATCCCCCAAAAAACAAAAACAAATGAAGAAAGAAGATAAAATATTGTCTATGAGGGAGTGAGGGAAACAAGTCAATGCAGGCATCACATCACAAAGATGATGGACAGGGTTTGTCAATCACAACGTCTAAGGCAATTTTGGTCTAAAATCTGGAATCAAAACAGTAGGGCATTTTTGTCTCAATGCTTCCTGTGGTGTATGAAAAAGACCTGATGACCAGTAACAGTCCAGTATGTGTTAAGTGGAGTAAGTTGATCCTATCAACAAAGACAACATTGAGACTATACGTTACATTGACGTCAAACATATTACTTTGCTTGTTCATTTTACAATGGTTCAAACAAACTATTGAATGAGTAGAAAGAACATAATGTTTAACAATACTTGAAAATAAATTTTATACACAAATTGGATTCCTCTCTTTCAACGTGCTAGTAGTACATTGAGTTTTGATGTTTGAGCTTGGGCACTTCATACTTTCTTCTTCTTTTTTTTTATTTGATACATTTGTCAGAGAAAATATCATGAAAATGTCGAATCCTATCGTACTCAGTCATACCGTTGAATCCATATCTATATGACCGCGTTTTAAACCAGTCATTCTCCAAGCCATAAAGGCATTCTCAAAACCATAAAATACATTTTTAGCATTAACCAATTTTTTCACACAAGCCGATTCAAAGACCTATTTCCCTTTACGGATTACAAAATAAAATTTTTAATTTTACACAGAGACACGATAACGATAAATTACTGTTCCTTTCTCACACGTATTCAATCTCTGAAGAAAAAACCCACAAAAAAAAAAACAAAACCACAGCACTGGTTCCCCTTTTGGAATGTTTCATCATTCACGTTTCAGTCTCTCTCGCAAAAACACAATCAGTAACTACGACCATGAAAAAATCTGTTGTTCTTCAAGGTTCAAGACAAAATTCACAAGTCAACTCAAACAGTCAGTCAACTCAATAATTCATTTCAAAGGCACCTTGCAGAGTACCGGTGATAAATACAGGAAATTTATTATTTGCCTGCAAATTGCACGTGATGTACACAAAAAATAGACAGCTGAATATGCATTTGGCTTCAAAGAATTCAATTCCATATACATTTTGTTTTAGTCATCTTTGTAACCGAATAAATATTAAAACACACACATAATATACAAAGTCCGACCCAAAAACACCTAAAAAATAAAAAACGTAAAAGAAAAAAGAAAACAAAGAAAACTGCTACTGCTACAAACACTGCCAAGAAGTGTCTATGACTATGAAGGTCCACAACAGATTTGGTCGTTTTCCGCTTATTATCTGACAAAGTTTTATGCAATACAAGTATGTATAAAAAGAAGAGCTATTGAAGCCATATTCAGAGATCGATACCCATAGATTTTGACACCAGAAAGGTAGCCTACATAGTCCGTCCTCTGTTCATCAAACGGTGACTTTTCTTACTTTTGCTAGTCTGTCCAGAAATGGGTATCCACTGGGTCTTTCCCATAAAATGGGGAGCAAACAAAATCCCCAAAAAATCATTCCAAGCAACAGGAATTACACAACATGTCTTTCCAAGAAATGGATTCAATCAAGTCTGTCCAAGAAATGGGAATAAATGGGGCTTTCCAAGAAGTGAGAATTTTGTGAGACTGTCCTGGAGTGGGAACCAACGTGTCCTTTCAAGAAATGGGAAGTTTGAAGAAAAGCCTTAATGTAGGCAATATCACAATGAACTTGAGGAGTGCATGAATTATAATAATTGTCCTTGGGACATCCCTCAGATTGCGCTCCAGTCTAGAAAAGGGGTTCACATTTACTCCACGGCAAATCCACAGGTTTCTTCAACAGCACAAGTCAACTTGGATAGGAATTTGTCAAAATTTTCATAAGGCGGGATGTCTAAACGGTTGAAGCTGGAAATGAAAAACAGAAAAAGGTGTTAACAGAGAAAACATTTGAACCATGAGATTAAAATGATAAATGCACAGAGCATATTATTATATACAATAATAATCACAACTGCATTTTGTCCTTAAAGTTCGTTTACAGTAACTTAATGGTCATAACAGCAAGCAGTCGTTCTTTCACAGTTCCACCAATTGTAATGATGTTGAATATCAGAATCTTAATTGTTAAAAACACAGAAAATATGTGATATCGACGATTCAAGATGGCTTAAAAACTGACAGCGAACGTCAATTTTTTAGAAATCTTAATATTGAAAGAAATTAAAAATAAAGTCCGCAATCATACCATGTGTGTGCCTTGGGTAGATTGTCCGTGTTGATGTCCACCTGATGAATTGTAAACAGACGTGGACCAGAAGCACCCGTGGAACCTGTGTGGCGAAAGGAAAACACATTGTGAAAATAGCAATAACGGAAGATCCTTGGTGATTCTGAATATTACTTAGATTACAATTTGACTTATATCATGAAATGTCACTCAGTTGACTTTTTGAATTCTTAAAACAGCAGAATGGTCAACAGTACATAAGCAGATGCCTGCTCATAATCAACATTTCCTCCCGGTTTTTGTTTGTTTGTTGTTTTTTGCCTTTTTTGTCGTGTTTGGTTTTTTCTTCCTTTTAAACAAGAATGAATAATATATTGTCCTAAATAATAAAGATACTTTACAACAGTTAATCTTCTTCTTCTTCTTTATCAGTTCCCATTCTACCTTTCAGTGTATGGGTTCAGATGCCCGAGATGATCTTTCTCCAGGATGCCCTGTCCTAGTATTTTCTGTTTCCTTCCAAAAAAGTTAAATTTCTATGTTTCAATGCCTCTTTTATATCTTCTTCCCACTTTCTCTAAGGTCTGCCTTTTGGTCTTTTACCTTGTATACTGATTTAGCTATTCTATTGTCATTCATTCTGTTTACATGCCCAAACCATCTCAATTGATTTGTTTCCATCTTAGTTTTTATGCCATCTGCTTTCGTTTGATCTCTTATTGTTGTGTTTCTGATTTTGTCTCTTTTAGTTTTCCCTACTACTCTTCTTTGATATTTCATTTCAGCTGCTTGTACTCTACTGTATTCTCTACTGTCCAAGTTTCGCTGCCATAGAGGAAAGTAGGACAATAAACTGTATTGTATACTGCCATTTTGGTTTTTGTTGACAATTCTTGCTTACCTACAAATGCCTTTCCTAGATGGTTATATATTGCATTTGCCTTTCGAATTCTCTGGCTGATTTCTTCTCTTAGTTTTCCCTCTGAGTTAATCATTACTCCTAGGTAATTGCAGCTTTGAACTTGTTCCAAATACTACCTGCCCAATTTAAGATTTTGCGTTTTAGCTTCCTAGTTACTAGCATTGTTTTGGTTTTCTTTGCATTTACTCTCATTCCTCTTTTATTTAGTACATTGTTCATAATGTTGATATTCGACTGAAGGTCACTTTCTGATTTTCTAAACAGAACTAAATCATCAGCAAATGAAAGCATTGATACATTTACTGGTTTGAACTTCCACATACCTACATTCATTTTCTTCATTTTTGAGGATGCCTTTGCAACTGAATCCATAAATGTGATAAACAAAAGAGGACTTAGGATACAACCCTGTCTTACTCCTATATCTACATCAAATTCTGCAGATATGTTTCCAGCTACTCTCACTGCACATGTTGGTTTATTGTAAAAACTTTTAATGGCTTCTATAAAATTTTGCTCTACATTATGATCTTTTAAGTTCATCCCTCCTCACAGTGTCAAATGCCTTTTCTAAGTCAATAAAACACAGGTGTAAGTCAATGTTTCTCTCAAGGAATTTTTCTATTATTTGTCTAATTGTAAATATGTGGTCTTGTACACTTCTTCCTGGTCACTAAATATTTCTGCTCCTCTGTTCACTCTTGCATCCAATGTATTGTAAAAAGGAGCTGCTAACTATTATGTAGTCTATCATTGACTTTTCACACCTGTCTTCATTTACTCTTGTATATTTGTGGATATCTTTATGAGGAAAAAAGGTGTTGGTTATTTTCATGTTATTCTTTAAGCAAAATCTATGAGTCTCTCTCCATTTGGAGAAGTTGTTGTCTCTCCTTCTTTACCTATTACTGCTCCTGACGTTTCTACATTGTTCTCTACTCTAGCGTTTAAATCTCCTAAAAGCATTAGTTCCTGTTTGGATTTAAGATTCTCTGCAGCTATTTGTAAATCATTTTCGAAGATATCTTTTTCTTCGTTAGTTGAGTCTTCATTTGGTCCATAAGCTATTAATAATTTAATTTCTCCTCCTTTTGGTTTAATATTTACCTCTTATAGCCATGGGCTTATAAATTTCCAACTTTCTAGTAGCTTTTCATGCCTTTTATGCACTAGGAGGTCTACTCCTGCTCTAGCTCTATCTTTGACATCTACTCCTGAGAAGATTAAAACATGATTCGGTCCTACATTTTCTATTCCTTGTCCTTTTTTCTTTGCTTCTGTAATGGCCAAAATATCTACTTTGAATTTTTCCATTTCTTCAACTAATTCTAACTCTTTTCCATGTTCCAAAAATCACAGTCCGTGTTCGTTTCCAAGTTGGCCTTCCAAAGATCAAGCCAGTTATATTTCTTTTACTTCTCTGAATCAGGTTGTTTTGGATAAGCAGGGGATTAGCCCACTGTACCCTAGGTAGATGGTGGGGCTGCCACCTTGAGGCCCCCTACCAGGCCTTGTTATTTTCTGTCAGGGTTAACTCCCTTAGCCTTTAGTCATTCAAGACCAGATGCAAGGCAGCAGGTTGTTATTTTCTGTCAGAGTTAACTCCCCGTACAGGTGCTCACCTGTCCACTGCCCAGACAACAGTTAATACTTTAGTAAATTTAGAATCTGCATGAAATTTAAGGCTTCAATTTTGATGTAAAAGCAAACATGAAACATAATTAGCATGAAAAGCTACAGGCCATTTCATTGGGGTTCCTTGATTGATATTTTACCTTTTCAAAGCACTCCTCCACAAATCTGTTCCAAAACAGCCCCCCACCCCCTCCCCCGTACAAATCTGACTTACCTTGCAAAGCTTTAAAGCCTTGAAGGGGAACTCTTGAGCTACCAGTAACAAACTGAAGCAGGCGGGCTCTCATCTCATCGTCAAAATTATCCACAGCTCTCCAAAACCAGCGGACAATGCTGGACTCCATGGAGCAATGCTTGAGCCGCGTGTGCTTCTTCCAATCGTCCAAGTCGATTTTGCCCAGGCCACCAATCATGAGCTGTCAGATGGAAACAATTCACGGATACTGATAGTGTATATGTTGCATTCCTTTAAATTACTTAAGCTTACGTTTGTCATGTATGACACCCTTTCATCAACAATTGAAAAATGGGAAAATAGATGAATACCATACTTTGTCTTGTTTTTTTGTCTCCAGTTGTTGGAGAGGATTTTACCCACATCCCTTACCATTGATTGTAAGACAGAAACAACATGTCTCATGCAGTCATAGTTAATTTTGCCAAGATGGTCTAGTCACCATTGTTGTGATGAAGTAAAATCTAAATTTAGGCTTTTCTATTGATATTCCCTCATTAGTGCAACACACACTATTTCGCTAATTTATTCTTAAATACGATATATCCTAAAGTTCTAATTTTTTACGTCCAAAACAACACAAAACAATTAACTTACTAATCACTAGTAATGAAATAAATAGCAACCTACAACCCATCGGTTGAAGGGTGTCAACAAGGGAACCCCCACATAAGTACAGTTTAAGTTCCTCCAAGGCCCTTATGGCCCATAGAGCCGGAGCTTATCCCAGTTTCAATAACATAAAGCTGAACAGGTAATTATAATCACCTCCTGGACTCAGTCTACAATTGATTTTTACTCCCAAACCATTGCTGGTACCCATTTGCACCTGGGTCAAATGGGGAAAAGCATGTTACGTCTCTCCTCCAAGGAACAAAGTGTCAGATCAAGCATTGCTAGGATTCGAACCCAGGACTTCACAATCACAAGCCTGGCAACCTACCCACTAGGCCATCAAAGCCACCCAACCCCAGATAAGGGAAAACTTACCTCCAACTCTCTTTCATCAAATGGACGCAATAAATTCTGAGGTATGATTTCGTTGAAACCTTTCTGCAGAGCTAGAAATTGTGCTTCTATTCCTCTCATAAACGCCACTGTACATACAACCTGGCAAAAGAAACAAAAACAAAGGTTATACACAAATGTGATTCTATATCGTATCCTATGTATTATCAGTTTTTTTCTTTTACGGGAACACAAAGATTGTGTATAACTCAAGACTAGAAATAAAATAGATGTCCTGAAAAATAGTCAGCTGCTATTTTTCTTTTAACTTTTTTTTTGACATAATTATTTTTTGAAATGTAAAGGGGTGTATGAATTAATTCATCCTTCCATTATCTGTTTTTCACACATTTGGAAATCATTAAAGAAAAAACACATTTGAAAGAATTAAGTAACACATTTGATGATTATGCACATTTGATTAATTCATCCTTCCATTTGATGATTATGAACGTAACACATGGTTCAGAATTAAATTTGATGATTATGAAGTAAGTAACACATTTGATGATTATGAATTATGAAGTAAGTAACACATTTGATGATTTTGAAGTAAGTAACACATTTGATGATTATGAAGTAAGTAACATTTGATGATTATGAAGTAGATGATTAAAGTAAGTAACACATTTGATGATTATGAAGTAAGTAACCCATTTGATGATTATGTCACACATTTGATGATTATGAAGTAAGTAACATTTGATGATTATGAAGTAAGTAACATTTGATGATTATGAAGTAAGTAACACATTTGATGATTATGAAGTAAGTAACACATTTGATGATTATGAAGTAAGTATGACACATTTGATGATTATGAAGTAAGTAACACATTTGATGATTATGAAGTAAGTAACACATTTGATGATTATGAAGTAAGTAACACATTTGATGATTATGAAGTAAGTAACACATTTGATGATTATGAAGTAAGTAACACATTTGATGATTATGAAGTAAGTAACACATTTGATGATTATGAAGTAGTAACACATTTGATGATTATGAAGTAAGTAACACATTTGATGATTATGAAGTAAGTAACACATTTGATGATTATGAAGTAAGTAACACATTTGATGATTATGAAGTAAGTAACACATTTGATGATTATGAAGTAAGTTTGAATTATGACATTTGATGATTATGAAGTAAGTAACACATTTGATGATTATGAAGTATTTGATGATTATGAAGTAAGTGAACACATTTGATGATTATGAAGTAAGTAACACATTTGATGATTATGAAGTAAGTAACACATTTGATGATTATGAAGTAAGTAACCCATTTGATGATTATGAAGTAAGTAACACATTTGATGATTATGAAGTAAGTAACACATTTGATGATTATGAAGTAAGTTTGATGATTACATTTGATGATTATGATAAGTAACATTTGATGATTATGAAGTAAGTAACACATTTGATGATTATGAAGTAAGTAACACATTTGATGATTATGAAGTAAGTAACACATTTGATGATTATGAAGTAAGTAACACATTTGATGATTATGAAGTAAGTAACACATTTGATGATTATGAAGTAAGTAACACATTTGATGATTATGAAATAAGTAACATCATTTTAGTAAGTAACAATTTTAGTCACAATCTATCTCTCACACACACAAAAATTGCAAACCAAGTTCAATCCGCGTTTGTCACAAACGATTCCCTACCTCCAGATTCCCTTTCCTCTCAAAATGAGTTTATTCATAGTTACAACAATCAATACAACTCTGAGCCAATGAGAAAGTATGAACTAAACGTTTTGATTCCTCAAAAGCGCATCCCTCTGACATACGTTGGCAGTGACGGTACTTACTTGACATACTCTTTTCTTGTTCTCCTCTGTGACTTTCATTTCTTTCCCTCCTGGCTTGAGCTCATGTTCTTGCAACTGACCAAATGAATTATGATCCACGGAAAATGTGTGATCCAAGACATTCTCTATGTTGTTTTCCCTGTTGTGAGAGAAAAAGGAAGTCAAACGAAATGTCAATGAAAAGCGAGGGCGATATGGAAACCACAAAGAAAAGAAGTACTGGTTTGGTGAGATATTAGATTTTGCTCAGATTAACCTGTAAACAGCCATAGGATGTTTAACATGCATAGAGAGTTGTGCTCTGCACATGGGACCTCCTTTTATTGTCCTTCTCCGATGGGACACCGTGTCGATCCACCTACCTGGACCGTGTGGAAAAACTTGAAAAAAAATTTTCAACCGTCAGGGCTTGAACCTACAACCTTTTGGTTGAGAGACCGACACCCTGTTGCTTTACTACTAAATCCCCCACATCCAATCACTAAAAAAGGATTCATTTCAACGACCTCTGACCCAAGGTATAACTCCCTCATCCCTCATGCTGATATTATCGGTATGACTCTTCAACTTTAACGCCGATGATATCAGTATGGGATTTCCCTTCGCTCTGGGAAATCCTTTCAACAAAATGAAACAAAACATTAAACAGAATGAAAGTGGAGCTCTTCGCTCAAAGAATTAGTTTTGTCACTACTTCTGATTTATGATTATTATTTTTTTTTTTTTTTAAGGATAAATATCTTCAGGCTGAGACAAGAAGATGGAACCCTAGGGCCTAGAGTTGAATGAAATGTAAATATTTCAACAAAGCATACACGGCAAAACATACATTGCTACCGCTCAGATATTTTCATTTTTTTATCATAAATCGGAAGCTTATTACCCCATTATACATTTGTGGTCAACATCCTGGGTTTGAAAGACAGATGCAAAGTGCTTCTATTCACCACTATACAAACAACCTAAACCCACTAGCATAAAACCCTTTGCTCTGTTCAAAGTTGAATGGGAAAGTCAACTTTTTGCCTCTCCTGTCAAAATTTGGTGAATGGCACTTAATACTAGAAAAGCGGCTCACGCAGCCAGCGCAATGGCTGCCACATGCTAGTTAGCTCGCTGACAGTCATCGCTGCGCGCGAGGCTTCCCACCTAAGTTTTACGAGTTCACGGGGAAATGTGACTTCCGACCAGGCTATCACCAATCTATTGAATTCAGTCGCATGGCGATCATCTGGTCTCACCCAAGCCAAGCCAAACTAGGATGATTCCATTCTTTTCAATTTAGTAGGAGACAACAAAACCAATTATGTATCTGTGTAAACACACATTCTTATTATCAGCTCAATCATATACTCTTTCAAAACAGACCAGCTCACATTTACACCCCTCTGGCGATGGACTTGTCCTAGAAGGATCCTTCCATTTTACAATAGGGGTGACCAATAAATGAAAGTTGTATAACAAGCCTACTTCATGCATAGTACAGCTGTTAGCATCGTTACTACCAGTTGTCCAAGACAAAGATAATGATGGACACACCCCTTTAGAAATAGATTTAATCGAAGGCCTTTTTGGACGCAAGCTTATGAGCCTGAACGCGTCCTTTTCCTATTTACTAAATGGTTGACCAATCAGAGAGCATTTTTATAAAAGAGGATGAGCGGAAGACAGTAAGAGGGTAACAAGAAGGAGGAATATTCAGGCCTCTCTTGACCCGCTGAGAGGTCTGTAGCAGGCAAACAGTAAATCCCGGGCGTAGCGCTGAATGGAGTGCTGTAACAAACCGGCATTTACCGGTCATAGTCTTACCAGGCTTACAGGGGTTTTTTTAGACAGAGCGGTAGTGGTGGCATACAAAGCGTGACTTACAGCATCCAGCATAGACTTCTGTGGAGGTGGGGATCCACTGCCTCCAAGTCGTCAAGGTGCACCGACTTCCCCAGCAGCTGTTTGTAGAAGGGCATGGTGAAGCCTCCATCCAAGTAATGCCCATGGAAGATAGCCATGCCTATCACACGCCCCCACAAAGTGGAAATAAGACAAGTGCTCCTGGGGATGAAAGAGAAAGACAAAGATAATGTTGTTTCGTTATATTTTACTTTGTTTGTTTTGTTTTTTTTTCAATTATATTTATTATTACAATCATTTTTATTGTCATCACATCATGATTGCTATTGCTTTCATTTACTGGTCTATTATTTATTCAATTTCTATATTTGGATTTTTTAAAATTATATATATTTTTCACCGAAACTTTTCAAATTACTCCAAAATGCATGTACTAAGCAAGTGACAAAAATAGCTGTCTGCGGCCGATAAACTCACAGGATTGATGCCCGAATCTGGATTAATCTGTAGAGTGTAAATATCATCTCTGGAGTACTGGAAGAGGCCATAGTAAGGATTCAGCATCTCGTGAGACAAAAGGTAAAACCATTCTCTGTAATAAACCAATATAAAATGGAACAAGTCACAAAATAGTCTCCACTTCATACAACTCACTTTTCACCTTTGGTTTTGAATTCAAGTGCAGAGTTTAGGACACAGAGATGACTGTACTGTTAAGAGGGTGGACATACCACTGTGGCTTACATAAATGGTCTACAATGATAGAAAGCAGCTCAGTCAGACAGTTTATTTAGAAGCAAAAGATTTCCTCTGACAGATGAAAAACAAGACATTATCTGGCACCATCATCACCATCATCATCATCATCACATCATTAGCATCACTGTTAGCAGCAGTAGCAGTAGCAGTTAGAAGTAGCAGTAGCAGCAGTAGTAGCAGCAGCAGCAGCAGCAGCAGCAGCAGCAGCAGCAGCAGCAGCAACAGCAGCAGCAGCAGCAGTGAAGTAGTAGTAGTAGTAGTAGTAGTAAGTAAGAGTTGTAATATTAACGCTATCACAGATATTTGTAGAAAGCTTTATAGTCAACAACCTAACAATAATAGACATTAGAAGCGAAAGAACAAAAATACATACCTTGCAACACCACCATAATCCAAGCCCTCCTCTGCCCTGAATTTGACCATCAACCTCTTCCGCAAATCTTTGGATCTCATTTTCATGACTTGGCGATATGAATCCTGAATGACAAAAGCAAACATTTACCATCAAGCATTCATTAGTTAATCTCTCATTAAAAATTCTTCTTTTTTTTTTTTAAACCATTTACAAAATACAATAGAATACAACTTCAAGAGAGTAAATAGTTATACCATTACATACAAACTCAGAATTTGAGCATTTGAATTTGTCACAAGAAATGTCACCGCAAGCCAAGAGGTTCGTATTAAGGAAATAGTCAAGTAGAAGTAAAGTCCCATAGAGCCGGAGCTTATCCTGGTTTCAATAGCATGAAGTGGAACAGGTGAAAATAATCACCTCCTGGACAGGATGCTAATCTGACACAGGTTTTCACTCCCCAGTTTTGTGTTTGTACCCATTTGCACCTGGGTTGAGAGGGGAAGATGCGTATTAAGTGTCATCCCAAGGAACACAACGTTGGGCCTAGTTTTGCTAAGAATTTTAATCTGCAACCACTCGGCCACGGCCACCACCTAATAAGGAAATAATGTGAACAAATATAGAAGAAAACTGTTGAATTGACAGCAATCTACCTCTTCTGCCTTACCTCAAAACTTCCTCTCTGCTCACTTCCAGCCGACACTGGCCTGCCTGGGGCTGGAGGGAGCCGATCTCCTGTTTTAGCACTTTCATCTTTTGCACCAGGTCACGTTTGTATTTGGGCAAATTGGGTTGCTCATTTTCCTTGTCTTGCACGGGGCTTTTCCTGCGAGAAATTGAAAAATCCATAGTATGACAGATGTGATGGATATTTGTTTGTTTCATTGAAATTTACCCGTCCACCATTGCGATGATCTCAGGGTGTATTAAGAGGAAACAGCAAGATAAAAGATAAGTTTAAAAGAAAGGAAAGAAGTAGGACATACCAGCAACACCCGTCATCTGCCCGCAATGCACGGTAAGAAAGAAAGACAAAAAGTACAGAAAGATAGATGAAAAAAGAAAAGGAAACAGCAAGAAATAAACAAACAAACAAACAAACAAGTCTGTATTTGTATCGGGTACTCCAAAGTGTCTCAAACTTGAGCAAACTATGACGGCTTTGAGGCTCTTAATTTTTGGATTTTCTATTGTCTAAATTTTGATAAAGCGGTCTTGAACTGTTCATTTGTCGGGGATACAATGACCCAGTTAGGCAAAGGATTACAGTCAGTGATGATTCGTGGTGCAATTAGCTTATAAAGAAATAAAGGAAGGACGAAAGAAAGAAAGAAGTGAAGTACAAATAATTTAAAAAAACAAAAACATTTCCCTTAAACATGTGAGGATTGAAATTCAGAGCGAATAAATAAAATATCAAACATACAAAAATAATAATACTAACACAGGCAACACTTGAGTGATATCCTTCGGGAAATTTGTTTGGAATTTATCCCATCCACCATTTGTGGCGATCTCAGGGCGAGTTAAGAAGAAACAACACAAAAATTGAAAGGATAAGTAAAAGAGTGAAAGGAAAGAAATAGGACCTACCAGCAGTGCCCGCCAAACCCACACGTTCGGAAAAATGATAAACCCTAATTTGTAGTACTCACAATCTTTCTTGTATCAAATGTAGATTTTGAGAAAGACGTGGATCTGTGAATTGAGTCGTTCTGTTGTTGTGGTCCACATAATAAACTCTGCCACTTGCTGTGCGGCGCACTTCCCATCCCTCCGGCAATGGGCCCAGTTCTTCATCACTGATGGCCACTTGCCTGAAGAAAGATCACACACACACACACACGTCATTTATATATTATCTCCTGGGTAAATTTCAGCCTTTTTATAATTCATTCCTTTTCAATCTAATTATCATAATCCAGATGTGATGTTAGATCGCTATTGCCAAAACTGTTCATAAAGCAAACGCCTTATTCTACAAGTACCCTAATTTAGTCATACTTTTTTAGGACTATTCAAAGTAATTCTTACAATTGAATGTTGCACTTAAGAAATTTGACCACAAAAAAAAAACAACCCAGCTGTCTCAGATAAAATTTACCACAGGAAATCTTCAAATCATGAAATCCTCAATTGAGATTGTGATTCAGCTACACATCAGCAACAGCAAGTGTGATTTACTGAGCTACACATGAGCAACTTAGCTAAGTGTGATTTACTGAGAGCAACTTAGCTAAGTGTGATTTACTGAGCTACACATGAGCAACTTAGCTAAATGTGATTTACTGAGCTACACATGAGCAACTAAGTATTTACTGCTGAGAATTACAAATGTGATTTACTGAGCTGAGCACAATTCACTGAGCTTGATGTGATTTACCGAGCTACATATGATTAAATTATTGAGCTTGCTACATGTGATTTACTTAACTTAGTGTGATTTATTGCTCTTGCTACATGTGATTTACTAAACCTAGTGTGATTTATCATGCTTGATTTACTGAGCATGTGATTTACTGAGCTTGCTAGTGTGATTTATCTGCTTGCTACATGTGATTTACTAAGCCTAGTGTGATTTATCATGCTTGCTACATGTGATTTACTAAGTCTAGTGTGATTTATTGTGCTTGCTACATGTGATTTACTAAGCCTAGTGTGATTTATTGTGCTTGCTACATGTGATTTACTGAACTCAGTGTCATTTATTGTGCTCACTACATGTGATTTTGTGAGCTATGCATGGTTTACTGAACTAAATATGATTTACTGAGCATATTGTCATTTACTGAGCTAAGCATGGTTCGCTGAGCTAATCATGATTTATGAGCTAATCTTGATATACTGAGTCAATTGTCATGTACTGAGCTAAACATAACACATAACAAACATCAACTGGCTGATATTTACCCCACACGTCTGGGCACCCTTGGGTCATGCCAGGTGCTGACTCCTGTACGTGTGTGAAGAAAGTACACCTGACCTTGCTGCGTTATTTGTTCTACAAACACACCACAGATGGAAGACATGATAAGAGGTATAGATATATTATGCCATACAAAGTCCTTTCATTGCTCTATTTGAGACAGAGAGAAAAATATTTTTACTGCTGATAGCATGTGTGTGCAGAAGGCACCTAAAACTAAAACATTGTGTATCAATGTTAATAAGAATACAAACTAAAACATTGTGTATCAATGTTAATAAGAATAAAAACTAAAACATTGTGTAAATAAGAATACAAACTTTGTGTATCAATGTTAATAAGAATACAAACTAAAACATTGTGTATCATTGTGTATCAATGTTAATAAGAATAAAAAAACTAAAACATTGTGTATCAATGTTAATAAGAATACAAACTAAAACATTGTGTATCAATGTTAATAAGAATACAAACTAAAACATTGTGTATCGATGTTAATAAGAATACAAACTAAAACATTGTGTATCGATGTTAATAAGGAATACAAACTAAAACATTGTGTATCGATGTTAATAAGAATACAAACTAAAACATTGTGTATCAATGTTAATAAGAATACAAACTAAAACATTGTGTATCAATGTTACTAAGGATACAAACTAAAACATTGTTAATAAGAATACAAACTAAAACATTGTGTATCAATGTTAAAACATAAGAATACAAACTAAAACATTGTGTATCAATGTTAATAAGAATACAAACTAAAACATTGTGTATCGATGTTAATAAAACTAAAACATTGTGATCAATGTTAAAAGGATACAAACTAAAACATTGTGTATCGATGTTAATAAACTAAAACATTGAATGTTACTAAGGATACAAACTAAAACATTGTGTATCAATGTTAATAAGGATACAAACTAAAACATTGTGTATCGATGTTAATAAGGATACAAACTAAAACATTGTGTATCAATGTTACTAAGGATACAAACTAAAACATTGTGTATCAATGTTACTAAGGATACAAACTAAAACATTGTGTATCAATGTTACTAAGGTGTATCAATGTTACAAGGATTAAAACATTGTGTATCAATGTTACTAAGGATACAAACTAAAACATTGTGTATCAATGTTACTAAGGATACAAACTAAGTGAAGCAATCCTTTAACAAAACTTGTGTAAAAATCCTCTTCCTTTTTTTCTTTTATAATTTAGTTAAAACAGTTTCAATTATTAATACTAAGATTTTTATGTATCACAAACTCAAAAGAAGTAAGAAATTCATCAGTTGGAAATGAAAAACATGATAATTAAGGGGGCATTTCAGTAGTGTGCCTATATACACTTTTGTGAAAAATGAGACAGAGAGATAATCGTAGGGAATAAAAGGAAATCATGCTTCCAGAAAAGTATGAAAGTGATATGATGAAAACATATCATATTTTTTACCGTTTGAAAATTGGAATTCCCAAAGCCATCTGTGCTTAAGTCCATTGTTTTGGGCATTTTTCTCTACATGACGTAATTGTAACATAGGCCCACTATTGAAATGAAATGACCCCTTCAATTATTTCTCGATCACACCATTACACTTTTCTTTTTTATGTGAAAGCAGACTCCAAATATTAATATTAAAATGGTTGTGCGATAATTGTTGTGTATGTACTCAGAACTATAAACAATTATTTTCTTTTCAATATAAATTTTAAAACCAACATATGGAGAGAGAAAAAACTTAACATATCCCAAAGCTTAGCGTTGCAACTCTGAGTTAAAGCCTTTAATTCAAATATGTTGTACAATGGGCAGACACCCAGATGAACGTCTCTCGGGTAAAAAAAGAAGAAAAAGCCATCAACAATTTAAATTAATATTTTCTTATTCCAACTCCAGACGGAGAAAAAAACAATTTAAAACAAACAAAACAACAAATTACCATAGCCATCTGGAAGCTCCACGAACAACTGGGCTCTGCTCATGTAGTTTCGATGTCTGGTTGAACGTCTCCGCACAAAATGCTGCGCCCCGACACATTCGATATTGCTGCTCTCCAAGTTGTTGCTGCTGCTGCCTTCAGCTTCGCTTCCTCCTGTTAATCCATGGCCACTGCTGGAAGATGTAAGACTAGTGTTGTTGTTGTTGTTATTGTTGTTGTTGTTGTGTTGTTGTGATTGTTGGCAGTGAAAAGGTGACGGCTGGCACGGGAGCTGCTACTGGATGAAGGAGACGCATTGGAGTCGCCCCGTGAAGGGCCCACCATGCTGAGTGGACGGTTGCTTTCAGTTGCCGGCCTGAAACGTAACGGATAAAAAGGGCAAATTGAATTTATTTCATTCCTAAAAGAGATAACAGATGGATAAAATGTATATCATAATAACACAAATGCAGGTTTGTATCATCGACTCTACATCTTTTTATCAGCCAGCAAGCCATTTAACCCAAAGTCCTTCTCAACTCCATGGGGGAGCGAGCGTACAGTATAGCAGCCTGTTATGTGCTTTGTAATTACTCTGGCACTGTCTTTCTCTATCTACAACTGAGAACTCGTTTACATCTGAGTCGAGTGAAGACAAAAGGGTGAAGAAACTTTCCTTCGAGGACAAAGTCATGAAAAAACATCGGGGCCAGTCGGGTTTCGAACCAGTGTTGTTATGATTACAAACTCACAGCACTACCAACTTCACCACAATGTCTTTAAGAGCTGTTCTCGTGTTTACCATCCTACAATGGCAGGGAACAGTATCAAAGGTCTCTGTTATACACTGAGGTAAACGACATTTGTATAAACGGTTGGGAGAGAGAAAAAATTATCACCCAGCGGCTATAGGACATGACATACACGATGACATGTATTTTGTCTGTGAAACTGTCTAAACACGTAAGTCTGCCAGACGTTATTTTCCACGAAAGCCAAAAATGTAATAAATCATCAAGTAGGGCTGCAAATCCAATGTTCTGCTTTTTGAATACAATATAAAGGCTACATAAGTCTTTAGAATGTGCTAACTAAGGGAAAAAGCAGTTGTGCTCAAAATGGACTGACACTGTCAGAGCTGAACTGTTGTAGAAAGATCTAAATTAGTGAGTCCACTCCTTGACTTACGAGGACAGAGTTTTAAAGCAGGAATAAAACAAGAATTCGTCTTTTAGATCATATGCCTGACTGCAGCCTTTCTATTGTTTCAAAAAGCCTCTAATACTTATAAAGATATGATAGAAGAGTGCGGTTGATCATATGAAGAAAGAATCTCATATCCCATATATGGTGAACTAAAGCGATTAGACAGTTTTACCCACAGATAGTTTTACCCACAGACAGTTTTACCCACAGATAGTTTTACCCACAGACAGTTTTACCCACAGACAGTTTTACCCACGATATATCATGGCAGTCACTGCTAATGGAAATAGCCCTCAGGCTGTGAATAAACAGTGTTTGTTATCACTGCATGTAATAAAACAAAAAGTTCTTTTAGAAGCCACAAATACTTGCATATCTACCGAGAACAATAATAGCATTATATCTTTTTATTCATTTCAGGACTTTCAAGACAATAAATATTTCAACAACATGACTTGTAAGTTTGTGGAGTCCTGAGGAGCTATTTATGAGATTGGTCACATGCCTTAGCCTCCTCCTCCTCCCTCCTTGTTTGCTACCGACTTACACTTACTGGCTGTGGCACCAAGAAAAACAATTAGAAGAAGGTTGTAGCATACCAACACCACAAGCGAACAGACTAGCTGGCATTGACACGAAGAAGAACTTTTTTACAAACAAAAGAGTTCACACAAACACACCCTAGGCTAGACAATAGGATGCGTCCAGAGCCCCTGGTAACAATAGGAAACCATCGCTACCATCATGGCGGATAAGGACAGTGCCAACAGTCAAAGCCAAATGATGAGAATGAGAGAGAAGGGGCAGTAAGCCTGTTGCACTGAGTGTGCTGGATGTTCATATTTTAAACTTTGTTGTTTTGTTTGAGGAGTTTTTTTCCCACCTATTTAAATGTTCATTTGTAATGCAAACTAAAAAGCCTAACCATTTAAAATAAAAATAAGCTCTTGCTTATGACACATCATTTTCAATGTGCATGTTGCAATGTGACAGTCTACCGATCAGTGAACTTTTCACTTTTTCCCATTCTCCTCACTCACTCCCTTTGTGTACCTATTCTAGTTGTGTTTTAATGTTTAGATAGAAAATTTGTTTGTAGCTTTGTAAAATTGTATCATGTGACCAAGTCAATTTTCTCATCTCATATCAATAAAAATTATCTTATCTTGTCTTATCTTTTAACCCGGGTGATATCAAATTTTATCATTAGATCCAATTAGTACTCAAGACAGAGATTATGCGGGTAGGCATGAATGGCTATTCAAACCTTTTTTTATATCATAAAACCTGTTTAAAAATGGTCGCTTAGGTGAATGAAAATTCTATACAAAAACGGGGAAACATTGAAATATTCCTTAAATAAATGTCCATTCTAGTAGAACTAGTTCTCACATGAAAACGACATGGGATCATTTAGAAACTATGTGCAGAACATGGTTACTCTTAGTGGCATATCAACAGATTCTTTGGTACACAAAGAACGACCAACTCATAATTGTAATATATAGATGGATGATGACTTGCAATCGGGAATGGTATATATAAACGATACCCCCCACCCACACACACACACACACAAGCACACACTCTCTCTCTCTCTCTTTTTCATACACACGCACACACATCTCACTCTCTCTCTCTCTCTCTCTCTCTCTCTCTCTCTCTCTCTCTCTCTCTCTCTCTCTCTCTCTCTCTCTCTCTCTCTCTCTCTCTCTCCCTCTCACACTCACAAACTCTCACTCACTCTCTCTCTCTCTCTCTCTGTTGTCTCTGTCTGTCTCTGTCTGTCTATATGTCTGTCTGTCTGCCTGTCTCTCTCTCTCTCTCTCTCTCTCTCTCTCTCTCTCTCTCTCTCTCTCTCTCTCTCTCTCTCTCTCTCTCTCTCTCTCTCTCACCCACACACGCACAAACACACACACACACACTCTCTCTCTCTCTGTTGTCTCTGTCTGTCTGTCTGTCTGTCTGTCTGTCTGTCTGTCTGTCTGTCTGTCTGTCTCTCTCTCTCTCTCTCTCTCTCTCTCTCTCTCTCTCTCTCTCTCTCTCTCTCTCTCTCTCTGACACACACACACACACACACACACACACACACAGCAAACAGTGTTGAGGACAACAGCAGCACGTCACCTACCTAGTAGGACGTTCCCACTGGGTGGTTCTAGTCACATGGTTCACGTAGTGCACACGGCCATTGGCGGTTCTCCTTTCCTCCCATCTGGAGACAAAAATAGAACATGTGTCATAAGTTTCATTATATCATTAACAAAAATTCACTTAGAACAGACACACATACAGAATGATGTATTGTGTCAATCCTGGAATACAATGTCATAAACTTTCCACATGTCTGGGATGATTTGTGCTAAACAATTAGATGACGCTGGTGGCCTAATCATTAGGTTGATGGACTTGGTATTGTTAAGGTCCTTGTGTTGAATCCTAGCAGTGATAGGTCCGACGTTGTATTCCTTGGGAAAGACACTTTGAACACGCATGTTCCCTACTCCAGCCAGATGCAAATGGACACCTTCGACATACTAGCGTCATGTCCAAGAATTATATTATATTATATTATTATCACCTGTTCTGCTTCATGCTACAACTACAGCAATCGAGCTAATCCCCCGCATCTTCAGACTGTGAGCACATTGAACGAGTTTACTTAAACAATTAAGTCCGCAGTAATTATTTTGAACATACGCTTTTCAGGCATGGCCAACAACAGTTTAATCTTTATTCCTTTCTTTTCATTGGTTGGTGTGAGCACTCATTACGTCACGTTATCTCTAGACAAAGGCAAATATCATAGGGACAGACACTCTAGGCATGGAGACAGACAGTCAGTGGCCAATTGTAAATTCTACATCCTGTTTTTAA
>JAXRKP010001137.1:45000-70000 GCA_037039925.1 Doris montereyensis | reverse complement strand
CCTTCCACACACACACACACACACACACACAAACACACACAATCACACGCACTTGTTTTCCTTCTCCATCTTCCACCCACGGTGAACTGGCTAGATCGTCTACGCACGCACAGACACGATTGATTAACTTAGATCAGACTGGGTGGTTTTACCCCGGAAGAAATTCTAGGGTAAATACAGGTCTCCCATTAACACCTCGAATCAAATCCGACCATTCAACCGCGCGCGTGTGTGTTTGTCTGTGTGTTTGTGTGTAGTGTGTAGGTATAGGTGTGTGTGTATGTGTAGGTAGGTATAGGTGTGTATGTGTGTGTGTGTATGTGTGTGTGTGTGTGTAGGTAGGTAGGTATAGGTGTGTGTGTATGTAGGTGTGTGTGTATGTGTAGGTAGGTATAGGTGAGCGTGTGTGTGTGTGTATGTGTATGTGTGTGTGTGTGTGGCCAACACCTACAAAGAAGCTGCTATTTAAGCAAAGTCACCAACAAAAGGATGAAAGGGAAAGAAAAGCTAGACCTAAGACTCGATCTATCTGGAGTCAACTTCTGTGACGTGATGTAAAGGGGGGAATGGAATGAAAGAAAGAGATAAACGAATGAAAGGGGAGAAAGGAACTAGCAAATAAGAAAGTTTTTAAAAATGCTCAATAAATTAATAATAGACAGACAGACAGACAGACAGACAAAGAGTCAAAAAAACCCGAGAGAAAGAAATGGTGACGTTAAAAAAAACCCCGGAATCAACGAGCGATAAGAAATGCTACTCTAAACGTAACGTTAAAAAAAAAACCCACATCAACGAGCGATAAGAAATGCTACCCTAAACGTGACGTTAAAAAAACCCCGACATCAACGAGCGATAAGAAATGCTACCCTAAACGTGACGTTAAAAAAACCGACATCAACGAGCGATAAGAAATGCTACCCTAAACGTGACGTTAAAAAACCCCCAACCAAAACAAAAATACGAGATGAATCTAAGGGGAGACACGTCTAGTAAGAAGACATTCCCACAGGGATGGCAGCTTTGGGTGTTTTGTTTTGTTTTTTTATTTTCATCAGTTTGGTTATCGGCTTTTTATCCTCCTCCCCCCACCCATCCCATCACCTTCCACCCATCCCCACACCACCTACCCCAAATTCCCTGTCCCACATCAAAGGATGTCACCCACTTGTTGGGACGAGTAACATTCGACGATCGCTTCCACATTGAGTGCGGCGGTTGTTCCTCCAGAAATTATGACGTCGAGCGATCGTCTGGCCAGCCAAAGGTGAGATGGCGAGCCGTAAAATGTCAACTAAATGTCCCCCTCCCCTCCCCTCCTCCCACCTCCCTTGTGCTGCTGGCACTCTTGTCAGCAGACTACAGCAGCAGCTGCAGAACCAAAAGTGCAGCATCCCCGATCCGGATGGTACGTAGAATATACATTTATTAGAATACAATGAATACCAACCAGCGGTAGCTGCAGCTGGTGAATACCATATGGTCGACGGTAGTGGTGGCGGTGGTGGCGGTCGTTGTGGTTGTTGTGGTTGTGGGATCTAGGTAAAACTACGGCTCGATTATACTAGCAGCACCGTTATTATATAAATAGATGTAGATTGATAGGCACGAGGCACCCAAATGTAGTACATGTAGTACTAGTAGCAGCAGCTGCAACCATGATGGAAGGGGAGTAGGGTAGGGTAGGGTAGGGTAGGGTAGGCAGGGGCGTTCCACCTTTCTCACCCGACATTCTGTGTGGCCTTTAGAGAGAGTGGAAGGGTAACGCTCTTCTGGTCTTCAAATCCTGTACAGTTAGGTCGTAGGTAGGTCGTCTATCACGTTTGTGCGTTTGTTTGGGATTTCGATATTCCGAATAAAAACAAGACGTGTTAGCTAGCACCCAATCTCTATGAAAACATTTTGGTTACTTTACTTCATGCGCGCACGCGCACGTATGCGCGCGCGCGTGTGTGTGTGTGTGTGTGTGTGTGTGTGTGTAAATAATGTAATGTATTTAGTCAGGAGCGACTCGTTCGAGATCTTGTCATAGTTTTAGTTTGTCTTATCGAAGTCTACCCCGTCCATCGCATGCCGTGATCTCATAAAGGGCATGTGAAGACACAAGAAGACATAAAGAAACACATAAAAGATTCAAGGAAAGAAGTAAGGCCTACCAACAGCAGGAGCGACCACTAATCTCAGGTGATTATTCAAGAATATAAGACAAGCGCGGGCAGATTGAAGTAGTAACCGTGGCAGCAACAGTCATCCAAAAGTACCACAGAGGAGGACCAAAAAAAATGGTTCCCTTTCATTGAAATTAACCCCCATCTGCCATATGTGGTGTTCTCAGGATGAATCAAGAGGAAACAGCAAGAAAATCGACACGCACGAGATGGTGTGAAAAGAAATGAGTAGCCCCTACCGGCAGCCCCCACCGACCATCTACGCAGTTAATAAAAAATGATTACTGATTAATTCATTCAAACTTACCCCCCATCCCCTCCCTCCCTCCCCTCCACCATTGGGATCTCAGGACGAATCAAGGGAAAGCAGCAAGACAAGCGAAAGAATGAAGGGAAAGAAGAAGGATAAAACCACACCAGGTGAAAACCCCACCTGGGGAGGAGGATGGGGAGACAACTGTTTCTTCGAGTCAAAAAGTGTAGTCAAAACCATTCGTACTTTAGCCAAAGGAGAAGGCCAAATATAGGTTTAGTTCGATAATGGTATTGGTGGAGGTGATAATGATGATGCCAGTTTTGATGCTCGTGATATATATATATATATGATAAAGACAAAGCGATAATGAGACTGACGAAAAGGCACAGCCGATATGAAACCAAACTGTCTTATTCTGTTTCTGAAATAAAAGGTGAAATAGGATACCCAAAAACATTCCTCTACTTTCATTTCTCTTAGCCCAAAAAATATTCAGCAGGTTCGGGCAACCAACGAAGGAACGAATTCTCTTTGATGATGGTTTCTATTTTCGCACATACAAAAACACACTAAAAAATAATAACCCCCCCCAGGAAAGAAGAATTACAAAGTATAGAAGAAAAAGAGAACAAATCTTAGTATAGAAAGAAAAGAAGACCAAAATAAGCACGCGAGAAGGGAATGTTAGAAACACGAAACAACACGGTATGTTAAGTGTGAACGAAAACGGCGCGCCTTAAATAGCACAGAGTTCCATTTATTTCATCAGAGGAATACGACAAGTTTGTTTCATCGTTATTTAACCCAGGCGCTCTAATGACGCCTAGAATTTAACCCATCCGCCATTCAACACGATGACCTTCGGGTGACTTAAGAAGAAGCAAGCAACAAAATGATAGCTTCTGTTTCATGATAATTTATCCCCCCCCCCCCCCCCCCCCCCCCCCGCCCCTTCCCAATCTACGACTTGCAGTAATCTCAGGGTGTATCAAAAGGAACGAGCAAGATGAAAGATACATTAATCAAAGAGTGAAATGAGAGAAGTCAGACCTAGCAGTAGCGCCCATCAACCAATCACAGAGTGACGTCAATCGTCGTATGAAAAAGTGAAAGGGAAGAAGTAGGATCTACCAGAAGCGGATGCCAATCTTCAACCGCCTACAGAATACAAACAAGAGCAGGCTAGCTTTTTACTTCGAGTTGACCGACAGCCACAACAGTGTGATCTCGGGGTTTTTGGCGGGAATTTAAATTTGCCCGGACCGCTCTCTAAACGGCCAAGGGATTCTTACCGCGCACAGAGAGCTGTGATGTGCATACGGAACAACGGAACCACGGAACCCGTTTTAATCGTCCGCTTCCAATGAGACTTGGCGTCGATCGATTCCCCCTCCTCCCTACCTGGACCGCTTGTGTGTGTGGGGGGGGGGGGGGGGGGGGGGGGGGCAGAAAGAAAGAAAGAAAAATATAGAAAATCATTCAACCCATCGTGGCACAAACCCACACCGTAAAACCTTTTGGTTTGAGAGGCAGACCCCTCATCTCTGGACAACCATACGTCAGGCTAGCCATGATGTGTTAGACTCCAATGTACATATATATTTGATCTACGACACATCTCCCTCCCTCTCTCTCTCTCTATGCTCTCGTGTGCAGACCGGCCTGATCATAATTAAAATGTCCATCCAATGTGGCATGCCTGCTGAAGCTTTGTCAGGGTTTAGCCGAATTCTCGTTTGACACGCGACGCTCCTGTTGACACAAATCTCTTCATTAGCCTTGGGGCAAGCAGTGGCAGGTCAGTCAGTCAGCCTGCATGCATGCAATTCTCTGCTGATTTCTCTTCACTTCTCCATTACATTCCTCTCTTTTCTTCACGTCCCCTCCATGTTCCATGTGGGCAATGGTGGGGGTTAACAGCGGCTCTGTCTCATAAAAGTGAAAGCGATTATTAAAACCCAACAAGGCAATCAATTCAGGTTTCGTGACGTATGTCCGTGAGATTGTACGTAACTCATCATTCAGACAAAAGAAAGTGTTAGAGGAATGGGAGGGAGGGAGGTAGGAGGGAGGAGGGGCGAGAGAGAGAGAGAGAGAGAGAGAGGGGGGGGCGAAAGAGAGAGAGAGAGGGGCAAAAGAGAGAGAGGGGGGGCGAGAGAGAGAGAGAGGAGGAGAGGGGAGAGAGAGGGGAGGACGAGAGGGAGAGAGAGGGCGGGAGAGGGGGAGAGAGGGGGAGAGAGGGCGAGAGAGGGGGAGAGGGCGAGAGAGGGGGAGAGGGAGAGAGGGGGGAGAGGGAGGGAGAGAGAGATAGGGGGGGCAAACATATATATGATGAGACAGAGTGACAGAGTAACAGAGACTCAAACACAAAGAGAATTTTGATTTGATCATTTGATTGAATTTCATTTTACCCATATCCACAACTAAGCTGATCGCGTGGTCTTTGGTAAAAAAAAAATAATAATAAAATGTTTCCCAGATCGTCATGTCAACAGCCACAGGATTTTCAACAAGCACACGGTGTTATGATCTGCGCACGGGACCTCCGTTTTATATCGGTCTCACATGGGTCTAGGTGTCTATTTCAACCGTAGTGGCACGAACCCATGACATGTCTTATGCAGCCATAACATACGGTCAACACAAGAAACTGTGTCCAATTACCTTGGTATTGTCACCTCATCCATAGCATGTTGTCAACACAAGAAACTGTGTCCAATTACCTTGGTATTGTCACCTCATCCATAGCATGCTGTCAACACAAGAAACTGTGTCCAATTACCTTGGTATTGTCACCTCATCCATAGCATGCTGTCAACACAAGTGTGTCCAATTACCTTGGTATTGTCAACTCATCCATAGCAAACTGTGTCCAATTACCTTGGTATTGTCACCTCATCCATAATATACGGATAACACAAGAAATTGTGTCCAATTACCTTGGTATTGTCACCTCATCCATAATATACGGATAACACAAGAAACTGTGTCCAATTACAAGAAATAATATAGGATAACACAAGAAACTGTGTCCAATTACCTTGGTATAGTCACCTCATCCATAATATACGGATAACACAAGAAATTGTGTCCAATTACCTTGGTATTGTCACCTCATCCAATTACCTTATAGCACCACACAAAAAACTGTGTCCAATTACCTTCCATAATATACAGCGGTCAACACAAGAAAAATTACCTTGTGTCCAATTACCTTGGTATAGTCACCTATCCATAATATACGGATAACACAAGAAACTGTTGGTATTGTCACCTCATCCATAGTATACGGTCAACACAAGAAACTGTGTCCAATTACCTTGGTATTGTCACCTCATCCATAATATACGGTCAACACAAGAAACTGTGTCCAATTACCTTGGTATAGTCACCTCATCCATAATATACGGTCAACACAAGAAACTGTGTCCAATTACCTTGGTATTGTCCATAGTATACGGTCAACACAAGACATCCATACCTCGGTATGTCACCTCGTCTATAATATACGGATAACACAAGAAATTGTGTCCAATTACCTTGGTATTGTCCCCTCTTCCATAATATACGGTCAACACAAGAAACTGTGTCCAATTACCTCGGTATTGTCACCTCGACCACCGGGCAGTTGTCGTTCAAAAGTGAAAGTGAAAGCCTGAAAAGTTGCTCAAGACTGTGATACTTTTTACCTCGCGAGTCGCCGGGGGACTTGGTAGTCAAGAGGCAAAGTGTTGGTCTTTCAACCAAAGGTTAGTGAGTTTGAGCCCCGGCGACGTTTGAAAAATATTCTCGATTATTTTCCAACAAAATCTACCCTCTTGGTCAAGGCAGGTGGATCGACACCTAGTCCCAGCGAAGACGGACGATAAAAAGGAGTTCGCGTGTGCAGATCAACATACTCTATGCATGTTAAAGATTCCTTGGCTGTTTACAGGGCAGTCCTGGCAAAATCAAAAATCCTACCAAAAACCCCGAGATCACCTTAGTTGTGGGTGTGGGTAAATCAAATCAAATCAAAACCTCAGGAGTCCCCACTTGAATATTATTCAACAATTGGCCTCAATTGAATTTACGTCTTCGCTAATCTTCAGCACGTGCTTTTGTCTCTGGGATGTAACCCGAAACAACAACAACAACAACAACAACAACAACAACAAAACATGGACAAAGACGGAAGCACGTTTTAATAAAACAAACACAGAGGAGGCTTTAAAAAAAATGATTTGATATACCCACATCCACATGGGTTATCGGGGTTTTGGTAGAGGCAAGGGATCTTTAACGTGCACACAGTGCTGTGATCTGCACACTGTACCTCCTCTTTATCGTCCGTCTCCCGTGGGACTAGGTACCGAGCCACCCTCCTGGACTAGGGGGTAGATTTTAATCGAAAAAAAATCAAGAACATTTTTCAACCGTCGGCGAGGCTTGAACCAACGAACTTTGGGTTGAGAGGTCGACACTTTGCCTCTGGACTACCGAGTCTCCGAGAAGAGGGGGGGGGGGGAGAGGTGACGACTCATCACAAAAGCAAACGACTACATACTAATTTTCTAACCCATAAAGTCAGTGTTCTTCCGGGTCGAGAGCAGTAAAGACAACCCCATTCACCAATTTGTCATTCTGACAAAAAGCAAATGAGTATCATCTCGCTTTAGGCATTAGTTGACGTCAAAAGTGTCACCATACTACAGTCGTGGAGAGAACAGTGCCGTGCATGAAAATGCGTTGTGTCGAAAAACAACGCACAGTAAATAAATACGCCCTACTTATTGTCTGCTCTGCCCCCCCCCCCCCAGTCATTTCTGTGGCTATCCAATTCCATTCAGCGCTTCCACCTCGAGACACCAAAATATAGCTTTCTCAAGTTCGAAGGAAGGCCTTACATAATCAACAAAACGCACCCCGAAAAGGCGTGCAATTGATGGCCGAGGTACGGACCCGGTGTGCTTTCTCCTAGAATTCATTCACCTTTCCTCGGGTCGGCCAGGGTCCCAGCAGACAGGCAGAGTAAATATCGTTGACGAAGAAAGGGGGCGAGAACGCGGAACTGAGCGAGAGAACGAGAACGAGAGAGAGAGAGAGAGAGAGAGAGAGAGAGAGAGAGAGAGAGAGAGAGAGAGAGAGAGAGAGAGAGAGAGAGAGAGGGAGAGAGAGACAGACGGACACAATACAGACACAGAGACATACATAAAGAGACACAGGCAGAGACAGACGATGACGTAGAAAGATTCGTCTCACACACAAAAACTAAAAACATTCATTTTAGCTCAATTATATTTTTATAAAAGCAATTTCGCCCTCGCTCCTGCAGATGACATTATGTTACGGTGCTCTTGTCCAGAAGCCAACTGCCACGACCATTATCAATGGTCTTCTAATTTCAGACCAACAGTCAGCTGCTCTGTGATATCGATTTCCTTTCTTTCCCAGCATGCCTTTTGTCTTCCCTTTCCCCTGCCCCATCCTTCCTCCGCTTCTTTATCTCATTCCAGGCCTGAATTCCTGCTTCCTGTGACGCACTTCAGGGATCTGGATGGCATATGGGGCAGGCGAGCGAAACCACTGGAGTCTAAGGTGATGTTCCCGTCTGCGCTGGCGATGTACACAAACACGATCCACAGCAAGCACCTTTCCGTTAGGCAATACCACAGTAAACCAAATTGAAGGGTGTGCTTACAAAACACTATCAACACGCGCCACTCTCCAAAAATGCATTGGCAATCTGAGCACAGTAAATAGTAGTAGCAGCGCGTGGAAGCATTGTATTGGCTCATCTGGATGATATCATCAGGCAGCATGTCATCTATGGCATTCACAGACGTTATTGACACGGACTACGCTATCTTCCCATTAAGAAATGGTTTTTTTGGTGTGTTATTGATACCGTATCAAAATTTGCTTTCAATACACGGTCAACCTGCGCTTCATCCATCTTTACAAAATACGTGAATTCTGGCACTGAGTACACCCTTCTTCAGGCGAGCGGTAGTGTAATTAGCTTTCAGCGCCTCTGTATGCACAGTAATATGATATCGTCGCTCCTAAACCGTTATTCAGTAGTTGAGGTTATCGAAAAGGAGTACGCTGGGAGAGTTTCTTCCTTAAAGCTTTAGGCAAGCCGTCAAACCGAGACAAGCCATCTGTCGCTTCAACGGCATTACACAACCTGTCCAATAAAACTTACGTCTGGCTTCGCGGATGTAAACGCCCGTCAGGCAGGCAGTTATTTCTGGTTGCGCCAATCCTTTGAAAATAACAATCTTGCCTCAAAGCCTCATCAGGACAGTTCTGAAGTTTACACATTCTTACAAACTGGTGTCCTCAGTGACCCGTGCCAAAAACAAAACAAAAAAGAAACTTTCAAGACTGAGATGCTCATGCTTGGATTCGATCGGTTTAACGAGATGTGGTACATTCGCTACACTGGCTCTGTCGTTTCATTTTAAGACTAGGAAAAAAATAAGGAAGCCAGGGGAGAAAAAACTCAAAATAGATCTAGCATTAACTAAACGTGCTAAATCTGAAAATGCCTTAGAGATCTTGACCTTGAAGTTATGACAACAACCAATAATATTCGTCTCTGAGACATGACATGGCGGCCTTTATCAGACGAATATTTTCAAAGCCAAGCTGCACTCACTACTGAATAGTGACTCCAGTATATAAATAGAATAAAAAAATATAATAATAAACAACATCTACAAAAAAAACAACAAACTTTCTTTCTCTATAACTAGAGGAGACAGAAATCAATAAAAGGAGAGGAAAGACAGCCAGTCGTTGAGACCTAAACAGGACGTCGAGAGGCGATACATGATGTATGGATTGTCCTCTTCTCATTCTCACGAGATAGTACACTATAATGAAATGATGTCGAACTGGTTAACGTTCTAATAATAGAGATAAACTCCTTTAAACATCGAATTCCATTAAGACAAAACCCATTATGGCTTTTTTCAGGACACGTTAATTTATGGACAAGCTTACGATACACTGACAAGGACAGGCGATAACTTACCCGTCAGGCAATTCGTTGGGGTCGTGAGGTAAGGCAGATGGCACAGAAACAGCTTCTGGCATTGGTTGAGCTGATGATCTGCTGTGAGAGTTCCTGTCCCTGGAAGACAGACTTATGACGATCTGGCCTCGTCTCGCCATCGTCAGAACTCTGTCGTTGGAGATTCATTGCGCTGAACTGAAACACAAACATGAGGAAGACTTACTCGTCTGTTTCGTCGAAACTGAATGACGGCGCCGTTCGGGCCGACGACCGAATTAGCATTAGGACTAGCGCTTGGAGTAACTACCCTCTTAACACTGGTATTGTGACAGGGCGAGTCTTCCCCGCAGCTGGCTATGGTGTCCATTGAACCCATCGAGCCAGACTCACACCGGGAGAGCCGCCCACTATTGGCGGTCAAGCTCGTGGGCAAGGAGCAATTGCCGTAGGAAGGAACACTCAAATCTGAATTAGACGCCGTGGTGTTTTGGACTCTGGAAGTAAACATTTGGTGATGAGCCAAGGGACAGCTATCGGAGTCATACACTCTGGTGGGGCTGGCCGGAGCCGAAAAATAGCCAGAGCGACCGGCACTGGGGGAAGAGGGCAAGTCTGACGCAACTGTTGCTGTTGGCGAGTTTTGAGTCGGGTGGCTGATCAAAGTCTGATTGCCCCCGTTGTCACAAGGTTGATGTGCGTTGGAAAACTGGTCACAGGGGCGGACGTATGGTTGTATCGGGTATAAGGGAGCTGTGACACGCGCCCGGGGAAGGACCTCGGTATGGGTAAATCGCCATAACAACTGTTGGTACGACCAGGGGATCCAATGACCTGCGAGTTGACGTGGCAGCCAAATCTATTATCCTGCGATCTGGCAGACCCAGCTGCACCGACCAGGTTGCTCTGAGAAAGACTCAGTCCTCTAGAGAGAGGCCTGGAGATGGGGATCGAAGTAGCTATTATCTGATTAGTGACGGAACTCAGGGGCCTCGGAGAAATGACCTGAGAGAAAATCGGTGCCGAGGTATGATACCTCCTGGCATAGGGAGCCTGTGAGAACCTGCTGGTCGAACTTCTGGTTTGACGCAGGCGGTCAAAAAGTCTGGACACGTCGCTGCAGTGCCGAGAGTAGGTCAACGGCGGCACCTGATCGTCCGACTGTTGGCGACCAGTGAACACCACGGACGTGCTTCTGCGGGGAAAGTACATGGGACGCGTGGGTCGAAGCTGGGGCGGCGAGGAGTCCGGACTACTACTGGACCACTCTGAATTGTCATCTTCATCGTACGGCGGTGGTCCCTCGTCCAGCAGTTCGGGACTTCGAACGGTGAACGTGAAATTAGAATCGTTTATTCTGGGGCTCACAGGCGGCGGCGGCGAGGGCGTGGTGTCGTTGTCATTGTTGACCGTGAACTGAGCGGAGGAGACGATGTGATTCAAATTGCACGGGACAGAGGCCGCTGACCGCAGAGTATTGCGGTTCCAGGAAAACCGCGGCGGTGACTCCCGGATGAACTGACTCTCGCGCCTTTCCGAGGTCTGGGGCGGAGACGACGGAGTAACCGTCTCCAGCACCATCGTGGTGGCCAGATTATTATGGCGTTTCTGCTATTCTCAATTCCACAACACGTTATGTATGGTCGGTCAGCCCACTTATAGATAGATCCATCAATGTAATCCGGGACTTGACGGAAGAATGCCACGTTCACATTACAATATAATGATGTAACTCCCAAGAAAGGAAAACAAGTAGCATCAACAAATTTCACATTATGATTTCCTTTTCTTTTACAACGAACAAATTTCCACACAATCACGAATGGTTTTTTTCTCCTATTTTTATGTTCAATTTCGGTTTCTAAATTCACAAACTGGTGATGAATGGTGGAGAGAAAGAAAAGGGAATGTAAAATATCAACACACACCAACAACAAAAAACTAATCACGTGGCCGCACAAGCCGTGCAGCGCTGTCTTGTTAATCACCGAAACTAGAAATAAACCCGCGAGTCAACAACTCCCCAATCTTATCTCTCTATTCCAAGCACAGTCAGGCTGTATAGTGGCAACTCACGAACTCACGCTGCTAACGTTACGGGAGCAATGCGTTTTTGAACCTGGTTCTTCTGAAGGTAAGGCTTTGACTGGGCCAACGAAAGAAAGAGAGAGAGAGAGAGGAAAAGATGAGAGAAGAAGAAGAAAAAGCTACACCCAAACCTAAAGAGAAGAGAAAGAAAGAAAGAGAAAGAAACTGTAACCCAACGGTACACCTCATAGCATTTAGATATTACTGATGGTGACGGAGGGGAGAGATGAGGTGCAGAACGTAAGCAGCAAGGTTACACTCATCCATCCACCCATCCTTCCACCCGGCTCGTACCCCACACTACACTCCCTCTTCAAGTCTGGCCTGATGTGTTTCTTGTCTTGTATACCAAGTCAGGTTACAGGTAAGCGTCACGACGGACGGTGGATGAGGAGGAGGAGGAGGCACTCGCAGAGAGAGAGAGAGAGAGAGAGAGAGAGAGAGAGAGAGAGAGAGAGAGAGAGAGAGAGAGAGAGAGAGAGAGAGACAGACAGACAGACAGATACAGAGACAGAGAGATACAGAGACAGAGAGAGAGAAGGGAGAGAAGGGAGAGAGGGAAGAGAGAGTGAGAGAGGGAGAGAGAGAGAGAGAGAGAGAGAGAGAGAGAGAGAGAGAGAGAGGAGAGAGAGAGAGAGAGAGAGAGAGAGAGAGAGAGAGAGAGAGAGAGAGAGAGGGTGAGAGAGAGAAAGAAAGAGAGAGAAAGAGAGAGAGAGAGAGAGAGAGAGAGAGAGAGAGAGAGAGAGAGAGAGAGAGAGAGAGAGAGAGAGAGAGAGAGAGAGAGAGAGAGAGAGAGAGAGAGAGAGAGAGAGAGAGAGAGAGAGAGAGAGAGAGAGAGAGAGAGAGAGAGAGAGAGAGAGAGAGAAGTAGTAGTAATATTCTAGACGTGCGCGCACGTGTATCGTAATATTGCATGGCTGTGTGTATGTGTATATTACGAGAGAATGAAAAGAATAACGTAGAGAGCGCTCGTTGAGAGACAGTGTACACGTGGTCTTCAAACGTTCACCAACATGGAAAGCAAAGGGTGGAATGGGTAAAAGATGCCACGCCGGTGAAAGGTAAACAAATGGAATGTATATATATATAATCTCAATGCTTTCCTCATACGTCGGTCGGAAGGCTACCCTATTGTATATTATCATAGGAGTAGATATGCATTGTGAGGTAACTGTGCATAATGGGCACGATGTGTTTACGACTGAGTAAGGAATAGGTTATGTTTCGGGGGGGGGGGGAGGGAGGGGGGATTGAGCCCCTTTTGTGATTGAGAATGGCCCATTGAGACACATACACACATTATAATTTTTTTGGAATGTAACATCGCAACAACAACAAAATAAATAAACATGATCTAATGAATAAAGGCAAGAATGGGATCGAAGCCAGATCTCAACGAATCGCTTGTTTCAGTGACCTATAACCCTGTTCAAGACAAAGCACATGTCATCATATCAATATCATTGCTTTGTTTCCATCCCCAATCCCCTATCCCACCCACTGCTACATGACGACATTTCTAACAGGCCTGGGTAATTGCACCTTATTGGCTTCCTTGCGATCTCCCAACCCCCACGTCTACAACCGAGTTCCTAAACACACCAGAGGAACCAGAGAAAATGAACAACAACAACAACAACAACAACAAGCAGGGGCAAAAGTCGTTGTCAAGGTGACCATTAAAACGGCAATATGAAAGAAACAGTTGAGGGAGTTTTCCCTCCGGTGATCCAGTGAAGACGAGTCCATGACAAAATGTTCAGTCAAGCAGCATACTTCAACAAGTAGGCACCTCAATAAACGTACAATACACTACTAGATAATATCTAGATGGGGAAAGCGTATCCACGTTAATACACATACCACATGATGCTCTTTACCTGTGCTCACATAATTGAGGCCATGCTACTTACTCGGAATTACAACAACAAAATAGTCTAAATATATCTCGGTGTAAGATTTCAAAAGTTTAAGCCAAATGCATCAAAGGAATGAATGATATGATGTAAGCGCCCATTTATATATTTTTCTTTCTTTCTTTATTAGTTCCCATTCTACCTTTCCGTGTATGGGTTCAGATGCTTGAGATTATCTTTCTCCAGGGTGCCCTGTCCTGGCATTTTCTGTTTCCTTCCAAAAAAGTTAAATTTATATGCTTCAATGCCTCTTTTATATCTTCTTCCCACTTTCTCCGAGGTCTGCCTTTTGGTCTTTTACCTTGGGCTTTAGCACTGTATACTGATTTAGCTATTCTTTTGTCATTCATTCTGTTTACATGCCCAAACCATCTCAGTTGATTCATTTCTATCTTAGTTTTTATGCTATCTGCTTTGGTTTGATCTCTTCTTGTTGTATTTCAGATTTTGTCTCTTTTAGTTTTCCCTACTACTCTTCTTAGATATTTCACTTCAGCTGCCTGTACTCTACTGTATTCTCTACTGTCTAAAGTCCAAGTTTCGCTGCCATAGAGGAGAGTAGGACAATAAACAGTGTTGTATACTGCCATTTGGTTGTTGATGATTCTTGCTTACCTACAAATGCCTTTCCTAGATGGTTATATATTGCACTTGCCTTTTTGGATTCTCTGGCTGATTTCTTCTCTTAGTTTTCCTCTGATTTAATCATTACTCCTAGGTAACTGTAGCTTTAAACTTGTTCTAAATACGCCCTGCCCAATTTAAGATTTTGTGTTTTAGCTTCCATAGTTACTAGCATTGTTTTGGTTTTCTTTGAATTTACTCTCATTCCTCTTTTATTTAGTTCATTCTTCATAATGTTGATATTCGATTGAAGATCACTTTCTGATTTCCAAACAGAACTAAATCATCAGCAAATGAAAGCATTGATACATTTACTGGTTTGAGCTTCGACATACCTTCATTTATTTCTTCATTATTGAGGATGCCTTTGCGACTGAATCCATAAATGTGATAAACAAAAGAGGACTTAGGATACAACCCTGTCTTACTCCTATATCTACATCAAATTATGTAGATATGTTTCCAGCTACTCTCACTGCACATCTTGGTTTATTGTAAAAACTTTTAATGGCTTCTAATAAATTTTGCTCTTCATTGTGTTCTTTTTAAGGAATGCCATAGTTCGTCCCTCCTCACAGTGTCAAATACCTTTCCAAGTCAATAACACACAGGTGTAAGTCAATGTTTCTCTCAAGGAATTTTTCTATTATTTATCTAACTGTAAATATGTGGTCTTGTACACTTCTTCCTGGTCTACATCCACTCTGATGCTCTTCAATCTGATCCTCTACTCTTTTCTTTAGTCTCATTTCCAGTATCTTGGCCTACACTTTTCCTGGTACGCTAAGTAGTGACATCCCTCTATAGTTTGAGCATTCCATAGCTGATCCTTTCTTATGTATTGGTACTATTAATAATTTAATTTCTCGTCCTTTTGGTTTAATATTTACCTCTAATAGCCGTGGGCTTATAAATTTCCAACGTTCTGGTAGCTTTTCATGCCTTTTATGCACTAGGAGGCCTACTCCTGCTCTAAATCTATCTTTGACATCTACTCCTCAGTAGATTAAAATATGATTAGGTCCGACATTTTCTATTCCTTGTCCTTTTTTCTTTGTTTCTGTAATGGCCAAAATATCTACTTTGAATGTTTCCATTTCTTCAACTAATTCTAACTCTTTTCCATTTATTGCCCTAATGTTCCATGTTCCAAAAATCACAGTCCGTGTTCGTTTCGAAGTTCATCTCCCAAAGATTAAGCCGGTTATATTTCTTTTACTTCTCTGAACCAGGTTGTGTTAGATAAGCAGGGATTAGATGGTGGGGCTGCCACCTTGAGGCCCACTACCAGGCCTTGTTATTTTCTGTCAGGGATAAGTCCCTTAGCTTTTAGTCATACAAGACCAACCTGCAAGGCAGCAGGTTGTTATTTTCCGTCAGGGTTAACTCCGTTTACCTTTGGTCAGTCAAGACCGGCCTGCAATGCAGCAGGTTGTTTCTGTTCGAGTTAACTCCTTTAGCCTGTGGTCAACCAAGACCCGCCTGCAAGGCAGCAGTATACTCGTGGAGGGCAGGATCATCTACTCCCCGTACATATGCTTACCTGTCCCTGTTTGGAGATATGTGTGTGTATATATATATATATATATATATATATATATATATATAGAGAGAGAGAGAGAGAGAGAGAGAGATATATATATATATATATATAGAGAGAGAGAGAGAGAGAGAGAGAGAGAGAGAGAGAGAGAGAGAGAGGGGGGAGAGACAGAGAGAGAGGGCAGAGAGACAGGGAGATGAAAGGAGAGAGTTAAAGGGGTAGAGACAGAGACAGAGAGCAAGCGAGAGACAGAGCAAGAGAGAAAGTGGCAGACAGATAGACAGAGACAGAGAGAGACAGAGAAGGAGAGACAGACAGACAGGCAGACAAACAGAGACAAACAAACAAATATAACCCCTGCGCCCCTCCCTACTTCCCAGACATGACTGGTTAAAGGGAAAATAGGGGAACTAGCATAGGGTAATAGTGATCCCGACACAATATGCAGGTAGAAGAAAATCTATCTTGGGCAAGACAGATAAAAACAAACGTTATACATTTACAGCACACTCACAAACACACACATGAGTCAGCATATGCATCTCTTTTAAGATCCTCGGAATTTTCTTCTCTGCCCCAGGGACAACATGAATATTGATCTTTCTTTCTTTGTTTGTTTGTTTGTCACTGGAAATTGCAGTACAAACCAGGCCAATTCTACATGGATGGTGCGTATGCGTGCATGTATGTGAGTGTGTATGACAGTGTATACTTGTGGGTATATGTGTAATGTGTGAGTGTGTATAGTGTACGTGTGCCCTTTTCATGCGCATAGGATAGAGAGCAAAACAAAACTAGAATAGAAAAGGCCACACCAAAACAAAATTGCTGCTCACGACTCACATAATTAGAAGGCAGCAACTGTTTTGTTTTTTGTTTGTTTGTTGTTTTTTAGTTTGTTGGGGTTTTTTTGGGGGATTTTTGTTTTGTTTATTTACTGGGTTGTTGAGTGTGGTTTTAATTGTGCTGAGTTTTTTTGTTCAGATGAGGGAAGGATATGGGCGAGCAGTAAGTAAGGAATGTTTGGTTTTTCACGTAGTATTTACATTTTGCCTTCAATGCCAGTGTTGCAAGCCAAGCTGTTGCAGCACTTCACTCTGCCACGCCCTCACTACTGCTTGCACGAGCGGTGTGTGAAGCAGCTTCGAGGTGCAAGGTGCACACCTTGGCTGGGGTTGATTTCCCAGTTTACCCATGACCGGTTATAACAACCAGCACAATGATAATATCACCTTACCACCCCAATATTCTTTTCACTTGAAGCTTTTATGCCTTGCATCAATATACATTTCCACTGATGTGAGATACCGGTCTCTCTGTCCCTCTCTGTGTCTGTCCGTCTGTCTCTCTTTCTCTCTCTATTTATCTCCTCCTCCTCCTCTCTCTCTATTTATCTTCTCTCTCTCTCTCTCTCTCTCTCTCTCTCTCTCTCTCTCTCTCTCTCTCTCTCTCTCTCTCTCTCTCTCTCTCTCTCTCTCTCTCCCTCTCTCCTCTCCTCCTCCTCCCTCCCTCCCTCCCTCCCTCCCTCCCTCTCTCCCTCTCTCTCTCTCTCTCTCTCTCTCTCTCTCTCTCTCTCTCTCTCTCTCTCTCTCTCTCTCCTCTCTCCCTCCCTCCCTCCCTCCCTCCCTCCCCTCCTCTCTCTCTCTCTCCCCTCTCTCTCTCTCTCTCTCTCTCTCTCTCTCTCTCTCTCTCTCTCTCTCTCTCTCTCTCTCTCTCTCTCTCTCTCTCTCTCTCTGTTGGGGGGAGGGGGGGGGGGGTTCTCATTACGCATGAGAAGAAAAATTCTAGAGCGTTGTATCGGGGAATCAGGGTGGGTTTGTTCCGTTTAAATCTATCCATATAGTGTCTGTCTTCATGTACATATTTTGTCCTCTTTTGTTTTGTTGTTCATAAAAGGTAGGTGGGGGTGGTGGGGGAGGGTTCATCACATCAGAACAGTTGAACCCCTTTGCTTAACAGTTCCATTAACTCCTGTGAGATTGTACACGCTCCTACAACGTACGCGCTTTCAACGATAGCGAATTACAGCAAAGTAGAGTCATGCCACGAATGGTTTTAACAGAGGTCTACTTGGTGCAGCGCATGGATCTTCTTGATGGTGAACTAACTCACACAATTTAAACCAGACTGTACTTAGGTAGGTAGGTATATAGCAGCACACAACCTAATGAGCCAGTTGATGTTTTTTGATTTCATTGTTGTATTAAGACTCATCTTGAAAACAGTGTGTATAATTTTGATATGCAAAATTCGTTTTTTTAATGGTGAGTTTTAAGCATTGTATTGTTTAGACGTGTGAGAAAGAGAGAGAGAGAGAGAGAGAGAGAGAGAGAGAGAGAGAGAGAGAGAGAGAGAGAGAGAGAGAGAGAGAGAGAGAGAGAGAGAGAGAGAGAGAGACGGGAGAGAGAGAGAGAAACTTCCTATGTCATGGCATGGAGTAGTAAAACTGTATTCAAGCGTTGAGAGAAGACGTAGAGTGCACAAGTGTATATTATGAAGACGTACGACACAAGAGCTGGCTGGCTCGTCACCAACTTCTATCATGGTTGAAGACATCGTAAAAGGAAAAGGCTGTCGACCCTAATTGATAACGGCACTCTTCAGTCTCATTGAATTAAACGGCTGTACCCTTGACACCGCTCACCTTAGGTAGCCGTGCGTCTACACATAGGCACAGTGCCAGGTTTTATGACGACCTTCGTGTTCGCCGACGAGCAAGTGAAATCAACGTGTATAGCTTCGATTACCTCCAGAGAAGTAAGAAGAAAGAAAAGAGAGCATCGGCGGAAAGCGATTCCATATCAAGTTTTAGAAAACTAATAAATATAATATGTCGTAATGGCGATATTTAAGTGAGCAGGCGTCGTCTCTGAATTGAACTCTCCCAAATAATATATATTTGTTCTGCCCTTTCTTTATCTACTCCCCCAGCACACACACACACACACACACACACACACACACACACACACACACCTCTTCTCTCTCACCTCCCAAATTCAAGCTTCAGATTACTGCCTTGTCAGATGTACTTTTTGGACCTGCCCAAAGATGACTTGACTCATAATGTGCTAGAAGCCCAGAGTTCGAATATCCAAAAGGACGATCAAATCTTTACTGCCCCCCCCCCCTTCCCCATATACTTAAAAATACCTTCGTGTTCAAAGAGCGATCATAATCAGAGACAAATAATAGAAAAGTCGAGAGTCTGATGCGCACATTTCGCCATACATTACAGATCCCTTGGCATAATTCTAACAGGCTGTACTGGCAAAGCTCGTAGGGTACTGCTGTGCCAACTCTCAGAGCATCGCTGCTCATGGCAATTGTGAATGAACAAACACAACAGAAAACCAATACCAAAAAAAAACCCAATAACAATAACAATAACAAACGAAAGGCGTATCTCAATGGGGTGACAACCTTGGCCCCATCAGTGCCGAATCAGCTAATTATCACACAGACATGACAAGCCATGGCAAGGCTGTCTAATCAAAAGGTTTGACCACCAACTGGACGACCTCATTTAAGTGACCTAGATCCGACTGTTTGACCAAGGGGGCGATAACAATTTATCATCGGCAATAAAAACACGTTTTGAGGAATTCATATCCACAAGACAAAATGCTAAAGAGTACAATGGAAATTAAAAATAAATAAATAAATAAATACGATATGCAAAAGTTACAATGAACCACATCAGAATCCATACAAACCGCTTACTGCCGGGAGCAAAATGGTTTTGCAAAGGATGAGAGGAAAGTTGTGTTTTCACATTACCATCAAACCTATAGCAATATACGTGTTGTAATAGAGTCTATAAACTTCTTTTTTTAACAACACTCAAAAACAAACAAAAAGCCAATTTCGATTTTTTAATTGATAAGTCTGACAGAAACCAAGCCCACGGCCACATTTCTCCAACACCAATGTTTGCCAAGACCGTGGGCGTTCCGCTCTTCGTTTCTACACACACCTTGCATTCAAACATAAAAAATCACCTATGTATATTATTATTCTCGAAACTACCACAACAAAATGCCCCACATCTCAGAAGCCCACCACTAAAAGTCTTCATTCATCCGTCCAGACAAAAAGCCCAAGTTAATGAGCCTTCTGTCAAGTTGATGAATCGCGATGATAGGCTGCCAGACGGCCCATCAGATTTGGCCTTTGTTTGCTTTACTCTAAAAGACCGCGGCAGTTGTGTTAGCACATCCCGACTTATCTCGGGTCGTAATCTTACAGTTACAGCCCTGGTACGCCACTGTTTAAAATTCAACAGACACAGCTCACTGTTTTATTGTATATAGGTCAGGCCATGCCACTCCTTCAGGCAGGACTTTTAATTGAAAGTTTTGTTGTGACCTCAAAAGGCTTATATACAAGTTGTGTTATAATACCAAGAACAACAACAAAAAGGACAAAGTACATTCGATGAAAACTAATGAGGCGTTGTAGTTAAACCGTGTGGTGTTGTGAGTTTGTCATCACGACACTGGTCCAAATCCAATGGCTGGCCTGGGGGGGGGGAGGATTTCACAACGTTGTACACTTAGGAAATATATTTCACTTCTCTGCTTTCCTCACTTGACTCAGGCGTAAACTGGTACCCAGCTATAGGTAGGTGAGAAAGGTTTTGTCAGAGCGTTAGTACGAAGCCCCAATCAGGCTGTTGTACTGTGTGCTTCCCAGGAGGTTGAGAGAAGTTTGAATGCTAGGGATGATGTACAGCCAGCGAATCTGCACTTGTGCGGGGATATGGACTACGACTCAATCTTTATCTTTATACATATGTGTGCATGTGTGTGTGTGTGTGTGTGTGTGTGTGTGTGTGTGTGTGTATTCAAGAAAATGTTGGTTGGTTGAATATTAAACAACGCGCATCGTCAGCGGTTATTTCCAGACATTAGGACGACCATTCTTGTCTCCTCATAATATTATTATAGTCAACATTTTTTTCATTTGTTTACTTCATTAACATCTACCCGGTCCATCATGTGCAGTGATCTTATTATGGTGAATTCAGAGGAAAACAGCACGATGAAAGACATGGCGTGAAAGAGTGAAAAGGAAAGAGAAGTAGGACGCGCCAACGACCCACCGTGTTATGACCAACAAAACGCATTGTTATAGCAAACTACATTGTAGCCTTTAGCCTGCAACGGAATTACAGTCATTTGGCCATCGGCAGTAAAACAGATGCACAGTCGTACAAGTGTCTACTTTGAATCAAGCATTAGAAGGGCCACATTATACATTATACCGTAGAATATACTGGGCGGACTGTATGTAGGTGTGTGTATGTATGTGTGTGTGTCTGTTTGGCTCTAGACCAGAATCGAACGTCGATCTCAAAGGATGAGGCAACTGGCTTTTAATCTCAAGGACACAGAGCGCACCCACAAGTAGAGGAAATAATAGTTTATTCAATGTATCAAGCAGGCAACGACCCAAGATCCTCTCTTCCTCTTCGCCGATGCAATGCCCCATCCATCCCATACCATCCACCTCACTTATACATGACGCGGAACGAAGACAAACAGTTCTCGCCTTACCCATTCCCCTGATCGGTTTACCACAATTACAATTGGCTCCAGGCTCTTCCGGTCTGTGACACACGGCTCCACACCTTCCCAATACAAAATGACGCATTGCAGTAACAACAACAAACACTGTTGTAGACGAAGTAGTAGTACTACTTACTACCCATGCTGGCTTCGCTGACAGAAAATCAAGAACCAAAACGTATGAGTTTCCGATACCTGAGTGGCGTTCAGAAATCAGGCGGCGGCGGCGTTCATGCAAGCACTCTGGTTAGATAAAATGCTGGCCACACAGATCATCCACCAATCAAATCGTTAAAACGACAAGGCAGTCTTGCAAGGCGCTTGATTACTGAACGCTACCCATCATTTCCTACTTCCACCCTATTTTAAGGGCTGCCAAAGGCGCATCCAGCGTTCATTCATCGTTTCACCCGATTTACACCCTGTATATCCCGGGTGCTTACTCATGCTCCCATTGTGAAGAAGTGTGACAAAAGTTGGCTGCCACCCAAACATATGCCATTGGCTGGTCGGCTAATTATGTAATGTTGTCTTGAGAAAAATTGCTTCAGCGAGTTGCGTTTTGCATTGCTTTACTTTTTGTATTGTTCATACAGCAAGTGAAGAATGCTGAAGGGTGTGAACCGTCTTCGAAAATTTTAAAATAAAACAACACATTATGATGAGCAGTAACAATGGCAAATAATATAAGTTAAAAATAAATCCATGGGTGAATCCATAATTCTAAAAAGCCAAGACAAACCAGAATGTATTTGCCACGCTGACGCAGGTCTAATAATTCAGTCTTCAGTCACAGCATGAACCTCGCTGTACGTAGTACAGATCTATAATGTGTATACACCAACGCCAATTTGCTGTTGAATTCCTTTTCTTTTTAAATCCCGAAAATAGATATATCATAATATCCTATAATGGCATTTCGTCAGCAATGAATATGAAAAAATATCGTTTCAAGTACTCTTCCATTATTTATTCCTTTTTTTATAAATTGGCATTCTGTGCCCTTTATAGTTTTGATTTTGATTTGAGTTGCTTTGTTTAAGCCACACCCACAGCAGAGCTAAGGTGATCTAGAGGTTTTGTTAGGATTTTTAGTTTTGCCCAGACTTCCTGTTAACAGCAAAGGGATCTTTAACATGCACAGAGTGTTGTGACCTGCACACGGGGCCTCCTTTTTATCGTCCGTCTCCTACCTTAACCGGGGAGGAGAGGAGATTTTGTGAAACTCGAGAACATTTTTTCAACCGTTGACGGGGCTCGAACCCACTAGTTTTTGGTTGAGAGGCAGCACATTTGGCTCTGGACTGCAAGTCCCCGCACTTGAGACACATGTCTGATAATTTCTATCCTGTCTTCTTTGGATAAAAACTGTTCTTTACTTCTAGCGGAAAGTCATACACGTGACATGCAGGCTGATAGTCAAGAGCAGACGTCAAGCCCAAAAATTGTGAATCAGCTATCTGTTATCAAAAAGATCACTATAGTACTAACCCCTCCCCTCATACAAATCGCCGATTGAACAATTTATACATTCACAGAGAGAGAGAAGGGGGGGAGGAGGACAAGAAAAGACGATCGATTCACCACCTCTCAGGATGAGATAGTTTGCCCTAGTACTTCCAGTATAACTTCGTAATTAAAACACAAAAACGGACGACCCCCGGCGTCAAAATACAAATATGACTGTAAACTGTGAAAAAGAAAATGATATAACTTCTCATCCCCATTAACCACCCCCCCTCCCTTACATAATACGTCGTTGGAAACTGCCCATTCAAATAACAACGCTCTTCAGTGGTGAATATCCATGCGTCACCAAGGACTGACGCACATCAATTAATGCGCGCGCAAAGCGCTGTGAATATTCTCGTCAACCAACGCCAATGATCATGACCTGGACCCAAAAGACATGGGGGAAAATAACAAATCAACGACAATAAACGAAAAAGAGCTTCAAAATCCACGTGGAAAACATCCCCAATAATGATAATAATAATAATAATAATAGTAATAATAATAGCATCATAATAGCCAAAGCTGACTCATGAGGTCATTCCAGTTAAAGCTTGTTGACTTTTCGTCAGCATACGGCTCAAAGCGAGAGAGAGAGAGAGAGAGAGAGAGAGAGAGAGAGAGAGAGAGAGAGAGAGAGAGAGAGAGAGAGAGAGAGAGAGAGAGAGAGAGACAGACAGACAGACAGACAGAGAGACAGACAGACAGACAGACAGACAGAGAGAGAGAGAGAGAGAGAGAGAAAACAGAGAGACAGACAGGCAGAGAGACAGACAGACAGACGGACGGACGGAGGGAGGGATGGGGAGAGAAAGAGAGAAAGAGAGACAAACAGAGAGAGACAGACAGATAGACAGACCGACGGAGGGAGGGAGAGAGGGAGGAGGGAGGGAGAGAGGGAGAGGGAGAGGGAGAGGGAGGGAGAGAGAGAGAGAGAGAGAGAGAGAGAGAGAGAGAGAGAGAGAGAGAGAGAGAGAGAGAGAGAGAGAGAGAGAGAGATGAAAATCAACAGTGAGTATTTTCGTGTCCAAAGCTGCTACACCACGATAATTTGTCGGAGGTTGTCACGTCAGTCAACAATGTCCGGAGGGGACGTGACGGTGTCCGGATGACATCAGTATCTGCGGGTTTTTTCACAAATGCTGGATTTGTTGTTTTTGCATTTACCCCCTCAAATATCGCCAAGGGCTTTTTTGTCACTTCCATTGATGAAGTGTTGACACACACACACACACACACGCACACACACATATATACCAACACACACCGGCAAAGGTAGGATTTATCTATTTAGCTGACACACACACACACACATATACCAACACACACACACACACACACACCGGCAAGAGTGCGATTCATCTATTTAGCTGACACACACACACACGCACACACACATATACCAACACACACACACACACACACCGGCAAGAGGGATTTATCTACTTAGCGATGAACCGATCCAATGTTTGCACCCTCCGCGTACACTATTAACCGGTACATAAATGATGGTGACGATGGCCGTACTCAAATCAGCTGTCACGCTATACAAATTTTAGCTTCACCATCAACTCTCTCTCTCTATCTCTTTTATTTTTCTTCTTGTTTTTCAGTAAATCACTAACGGTCGTTATACAGGCATTATTAGAATGTGTATCTCCTCTTATCCACACCTTGCCCCTGCTCAGCTCGAGTGTTTTCAATTTTCAATGAATTATAGAGAAATACATTCATCGCCAGTGTAAGCAGTCCAAAGGCCATCTCGGTTTTCTGCGAATGACGAACACAGACGTACAAATGTTGACACAGCTATTAATAGTAGACGTTTTGTTCGTCTACAGGCAAACTCTGCGTGGTTTTAATTAACTTCATTACTTCGCAGGCGAATTAGAACGATTACGTAATGTCTGGCGCCTTTGAGCATTCAGCGAAGGCAATCCAAATTTGTGTGAAGTTAACACGATTCATAACTCCAATGTGCGTGAGTGTGTGCGGATTTGTGTAGGACATACACACGCACACACACTTCGCTCACTCTCTCTCTCTCTCTCTCTCTCTCTCTCTCTCTCTCTCTCTCTCTCTCTCTCTCTCTCTCTCTCTCTCTCTCTCTCTCTCTCTCTCTCTCTCTCTCTCTCTCTCTCCTCGTAGTAGTAGTAGTAGTAGTAGTAGTAGGGTAGTAGTAGCAGTAGTAATAGTATTAGTAGTGAGTGCATGTAGTAGTAGTAGTAAAAGTAGTAGTAGTAGTAGTAGTAGTAGTAGTAGTAATAGTAGTAGTAGTAGTAATGTAGTAGTAGTAGCAGTAGTGAGAGTAGTAGTAGTAGTA
>JAXRKP010001137.1:5000-42500 GCA_037039925.1 Doris montereyensis | reverse complement strand
AAAATAAATGGTTTCGGACAACACGCAAGCACACAAACACACACACACACACACATCCACAGATAAAGAGATATGGGATGGGAGTGAACGGATGGGTCTGAAACAGATCATGGAACCAATAGGTAAAGGTAAGCAGATGGCTGATAAATGCCGATACGAGATGCAGGAAGCAAGGATCAGAGTGGAAGCGACGAGTGATAACAAGCTTAGACATGTACCACAGTGAGACAGGGTCCTAATGGCCAGCCGTAGGATAATATGTAAATGGGAGGAAAGGAAATACCCATGGAAAGACCCACCTTAGCGGTCACGGCCACGATCCACACACAGCCTACTTACGTGCCGCTTGCTCTGTTTACCTGGGATCGGACTTGGCTCTCTGAGAAAAACGACTCAAGTCCAATTACCGCGTTGTTCTTGCTACTGTTTGTTGTTATCGATCGAATGAAGTGTAATGAACACACAAGAACGCTGATGATGGAACGGCAGGCTGAAAATACTGTTCAACGTATGGCCAAACGGGTCATAATGTGAAACAGTTGTACTTTTAACATTATTGCGGAGGGGCACAGGAGTGTATCCGAGATTTTGATTTTACAAGTCGACAACTAAGGTGACTTCGGAGCTTGATGTAAGATTTAGCCCGAACTGCCCTGTTAACGGTCAGGGGATCTTAAACGTGCACAGAGTGTTTGAGATCTGCACAAGGGACCTCCTTTATATCGTCCGTCTACGATGGGAGCAGGTGTCGAACCGATTACCTGGACCAAGGCTTGGATTTTACTCGAATAAACTCGAAACAATTTTTCAACTTGTCGAGTACGAACCCATTACCATTTGGTAGAGAGGCCGACTCCTTTGCCTCTGGACCATCCAGCCGCCCCTCCCACCTTGAGCGTATTCATGATCTGAGATGTCTGTAGATGTTTTCAAAGATTCTTGAATTCATGAGGAACAGGCACGGTCTCTCGAAGTTTCGTCGTGTTTTGGCTGTGTGCGTTTGTGTTTGTTTGTGTGTGTGTGTGTGTGTGTGTGCGTGTGTGTTTGTGTGTGCGCGTGTGCGTGTATGCTGTCGTGTGTATGCGGGAAGATAAGATCAGTGAATGGATAGGCGTGAAACTCAGCAAAACTCGGTAAGAACGGCAGAACAACGAGAGGAGTGAAAGAAACCGGTTGCCCTTTTCCCCACGGTCGCCCAAACTACGAGACAATGGAGTGAAAAGTGAAGTATATGGAGATGGGTTCTTTCTTGTTGTTGATGACTTTTTTGTTTGTTTTGGGAGGGGTGGTTTTTACGTACCTGGAATTCGATTCTTACTTAAGACTTCCGATGGACGAAACCAGCATCTTGACCACTGAACCACATTTTGTTCCCACCCATCACCCCCAAGGTTAACCGCCCCCCCCCCCTACAGCTCCCACAACCTCTACCAAAAGAAGACCACACTGAGCATTTTTATTCACGTACGTTGAAACCGGGTATTGTATAAAGAGCTGAGTGTTCCAATCTCGCACAACTCGTGAAACTAAGTTTCAATTGATAGCACAAACGCGACGCAAGTCTCAAACCCTGCTTCAGATATTATACAGGGAGGAAGAACGAAGCGTCGTAATGTCTCTCACTAATTTCGAACCAAACACACACCACGCACACGCACACACACATATCTGAAATAAAACTGGCAAAAAAATCCCCCACGTACAAGAGAGCTACAGTGTTCAAAACGTTATCGTGATACTGAATCATTAAAGGAGTTCAGTTACTGTTACGAAAGATGCACAGAGAAGAAGAAATAAAAACAGAAGAAGAAAAAAAAACTCGAGCCGTAAAACGATATGATAAGTTGAAGAATCATGAAGATGAGATGTGTAATATTATTATGAATGATGGCATCTCAGATTGGAAAGACTGGAAAGAGGAGAAGGTCACAAAAGAGGCTAGGTGGGAGGTGTCCAGATGGAGACTGAATGGGGGGGGGGGGGTTGCCACACCCATCATATTCGGTGATCTCGGGGTTATCATTGCAATTTAACTCATCCATCATACGCATTGATCTCAATGTGAATGAATGAAGAGGAAACAGCAAGACGCAAGACATGCAAAAGAGTATCGGAATGGAAGGAGGAGGACTTACCAGCAGATCCCACCAACCACCCACAGTGGCGATTGTGGAATGGAAGGGGAGGACTTACCAGCAGATCCCACCAACCACCCACAGTGGCGATTGTGGAATGGAAGGAGGACTTACCAGCAGATCCCACCAACCACCCACAGTGGCGATTGTGGAATGGAAGGAGGACTTACCAGCAGATCCCACCAACCACCCACAGTGGCGATTGTGGAATGGAAGGAGGACGTACCAGCAGATCCCGATCCCACCAACCACCCACAGTGGCGATTGTGGAATGGAAGGAGACTTACCAGCAGATCCCACCAACCACCCACAGTGGCGATTGTGGAATGGAAGGAGGACTTACAGCACATCCCACCAACCACCCCCAGTGGCGATTGTGGAATGGAAGGAGGACTTACCAGCAGATCCCACCAACCACCCACAGTGGCGATTGTGGAATGGAAGGAGGACTTACCAGCAGATCCCACCAACCACCCACAGTGGCGATTGTGGAATGGAAGGAGGACGATCCCACCAACCACCCACAGTGGCGATTGTGGAATGGAAGGAGGACTTACCAGCAGATCCCACCAACCACCCACAGTGGCGATTGTGGAATGGAAGGAGGACTTACCAGAGGACCAACCACCCACAGTGGCGATTGTGGAATGGAAGGAGGACTTACAGCCAACCACCCACAGTGGCTTGTGGAATGGAAGGAGGAGGACTTACAGCAGCTCCCACCAACCACCCACAGTGACGATTGTGGAATGGAAGGAGGACTTACCAGTAGCTCCCACCAACCACCCACAGTGGCGATTGTGGAATGGAAGGAGGACTTACCAGCAGATCCCACCAACCACCCACAGTGACGATTGTGGAATGGAAGGAGGACTTACCAGCAGCTCCCACCAACCACCCACAGTGGCGATTGTGGAGAGCTTTGCCTGAAAGCGAGCGATAGCCACTGTGTCGTTACAGCATCTTACAAGATAGTGAAAATGAGAAATGTACGCTTTCCTAGCTATAAACAAAGCTGGTGCAAATTGCTACACTTACGTTCTTTTGTGGGAGAAAGAGCAAGAAGGGGTTTGGGTTAGGGTTGGGGGTTGTTTTTTCTTCTTTCCTTTATATACGACAATATGACTAATAAATGGTTAAGCCAAGGCGATGCTGTAGCCATTCATCTCACTCTGTACAGACCCTCCCACCTTTCCGATCCCGATTACACGGATTACCATGGGAAAATCTCATTCTGTTGGCGACGGAGGAGAGGAGGGTCGACGACAGGGTACATTCATTAACGTAACACAGTAAGAGTTATAGGGTAGGTACAGGGGCGTGGTAGACAAAATAAACCCTGTTGTTGATAATGGCAGGGAAATGACGGGGGGAGGGGAGAGACGGAGAAGAAGGAGAGAGAGAGGGGTGGAGGGGAGGAAGAAAGGAGAAAGAGAGAGAGAGAGAGAGAGAGAGAGAGAGAGAGAGAAAGAGAGAGATAGAGAGAAAGAGAGGGGGAGGGGAAGGAAGAAAGGAGAGAGAGAGAGAGAGAGAGAGAGAGAGAGAGAAGAGAGAGAAAGAGAGAGAGAGAGAGAGAGAGAGAGAAAGAGAGAGAGAGAGAGAGACTGAGAGAGACAGACAGACAGACAGACAGAGAGAGACAGACAGACAGACAGACAGACAGACAGACAGACAGACAGACAGACAGACAGAGAGAGAGAGAGAGAGAGATGATTTTTTTTTAATGGTGATGAAAAAGATAACGTAATGTGCATTTGGATGGGTGCGCACTCACCGAAGGCAACGGGTGAACAGGTGCAAACGTGAGAGACGGCATTTTCTTGTATACTTACTTGAAAATGAATGATTGAAACCTGTCCCAGTTGTTAGCACATGCGTTAAACACAGGGTGGTGATGGTTCGTTTCATTTATTTTTTAATTCCTCCGTCCACCATAATAATTATGTGTGGTTTAAGAGGAAAACAATTAGATGACATACACGTGATAGTAAAAGGAAGAACACATACTAGCCATGGATAAGGATAAGGATAAAACTTTGGTTCCCTGTCATTGAACCCCCCCCCCCCCTCCCGCCTCTCATCATATCCCCGGATTCTTGCGCTAAGAGGAAACAGTGAAACGAAATACAAAATTAAATGGAGTGAAAGGAAAGAAGTCGGATCAGCAGAGCTCCCGCTAACCATCCACAAGGAGAAAACAAAAACAATAAGAGGCACGTATACAAGAATGAGAACAAGAGGTAGGACGTGTTACATGTAACCTGATTTACTACATGCACTGCGAAGCAATCATTGCCAGCGACAGAGCAAAGGCTGAAATGCATCTTTCTTCACAAAGCATGGTAAATTATTCTTCGAAACGAAACAAGTCATCGAGAGGAAAGGCTAAAATACAAAGGAGTTTAAAGGAAAATCCGCACACGCACTAACGCGCGCAGGCACACATACACATACACACACACACACACATACACACATATACATATAGGTAATGACAAAGCAAAACCTGAAGAACCTATGTAATAGACCGAACGATAACGTCTGAAGTATAATGTGTTTATTCAATAACTTGGGGCGGTGAGAACGATAAGTACGAAGGACAGTGTGGAGAAGAGGTGGAGACTATCAGATAAAAGACCCATCAAGCGATAAAGAGTAATGAAAAAAGTTCGAGAAAAGACAGAAGGGGAAATGGAGGTATGGAAAAAGGACGAGAGAGAGAGAGAGAGAGAGAGAGAGAGAGAGAGAGAGAGAGAGAGAGAGAGAGAGAGAGAGAGAGAGAGAGAGAGAGAGAGAGAGACAGACAGACAGACAGACCAGACAGACAGACAGACAGACAGAGCCAGACCTGCAGACAGACAGCGAGGCAGACAGCCATAGAAACAGACAAACACAGAGGCATCAAGGGGAGAGAAACGAGTACACAGAAAACTGGCATGAGCGGTGTGACGTAGTGACGAATTCCAGGCCAATCAAACAGACAACTAAAAAGTGAAAGCCGGAAACACTGTAACATAAGAAAGTATGAGAAAGGTAAATCAATTTTCTTTTTAATCTAAAGAAGGCATAGCGTAAATAATACGAGATCTGTCTCACTCCCATAATAAGCATGTTATTATCATAGGACGTAGAATAAACGTTAATATCACATCCGTTCTTAGATTGTTTCCTGCCTCACCATTGGCGCTCATTCATTGGGGGAGGGGGGGGGGAGAGAGGACGTACGTTCGTTTGCTTTTCACTGGAATTTTACGCCGTCCACCACTACTATTATTTCATGCGATGAATCTCAGCTTTAAAGTAAAGACGAAATAGCCAGACGAGCTGAACGATAAGAGAAAGAGGGGAAATGAAAGAGGGAAGATCTACCAGCACCATCCGCCAACTACCCAAGGAAAAATGGCATTCAAGACACTACCGGATTTAAACGCCGACTGATTGTGAGAGAAAAATTACAGCCATGATCTTATCATCGACACCAACTACAAAGTGGCTATAAAATTGGGAGGGGAGGTGGGGGGGGGGGGGGAGTAGAGAAAACGAAAATGAGCCCATGCACTAATTTTAACAGCTGCAAGGTAGCATCAACCTGCCTTTCTTCATTGTATTCTCTTTTAGCTTATTATCACGACCGTTATCGCTGACAACCTTGACGCACAGTTGACAAGATAATGAAAGTAGAGGACGCAACATCAAGATAACAGCCAGACCAAACACTTCCCTCCCCCCCGCCCCAAAAAATAACAAAAAACAACACATGAATTCTTTCGCAGCAAGCACCCAAACGAAAATGAACGTTTTGATAAGAAGCGTTGTTTATCTATCTCTCTCTCTCTCTCTCTCTCTCTCTATATATATATATATATATATATATATATATATATATATATATATATATATATACATATATATATATATATATACATATATATATATATATATATATATATATATATATATATATATATATATATATATATATATATATATATATATATATATATATATATATATATATATATATATAACTGTACGTTTCAAACTTTGACCGCTCTAAACTCAGGAACCAACTGCACCCACAACCTCCATATTTCGCATCTAGATTTCAAACGGCCTGCTTTAGGATCATATCGAATAAACCCTTGGGTCAATTTAGTATTTTAATTGATTGGAAAAGGATTGCTTTGCCTGCGATCCACGAAACTCTTGCTTATTGTTATTGTTACTCATTCCTTCATTTCCGGTCATTAGATCTGCAACGAAAAACCCGCCTAACCAAAGTATCGAATACTGTAGCGGTACTTGATATCACCCTGCACCCGGTAACCTATTGCGTAGTTCATCGTTGGTAAAAACAAGGATGTGGCAAAAGAGTAATCATAAACATCATTGTCTGCGGGCATGCTTGTATTATATAAATCAATACGACTTTGTGTAGTCAGAGAAATGTGACCCCCCCCCTCCTTCTGGCCTATCAGGTCGTCTGCCCGAGGCTGTTTTTCGCATTTCGTAAGGATGCCGATGGTTAGGTTACGTTGACCCTAGACTTGTAATCGCCAGTGGAAAGCCACACTGCGTATCCCCGTCACGCCCATGTCTACGTTTGTCTACGTTTTATACAATGTTTCTAATCTGATTTCAATTCACTCTTACATTTTAACTAGTCGATGCTCCTATTACCATCATGATGATCGTCAAAATCATTATGTTCATTGTCACAACCACCAACATAAATATTATTATTATTATTATTATTATTATTATTATTATTATTATTTATTATTATTATTATTATTATTATTATTATTATTATTATTATTTATTATTGTTGTTATTATTATTATTATTATTATATTTATAATTACAATTATTATTATTATTATTATTATCATTACTATTATTACTAATCACTACTCTCTGGTGAAGTAGTAATGGTGGTAGTGGTAGTGATAGTAGTAGCAGTAGGAGCAGTAGTAGTGATATTACCACTATGTACGACTACTACTACTGTTGCTACTACTACTACTACTACTACTATTACTATTGCTATTACTACTACTACTACTACTTCTACTATTACTACTACTATTACTACTACTACTACTACTATTACTACAACTAATACTACTAATATTACTACAACTAATACTACTATTACTACTACTACTACTATTACTACTACTACTACTATTACTACTACTACTACTACTACTACTACTACTACTACTACTGCTACCGCTACCACCACCACTACTACTACTACTACTGCTACTTCTACTGCTACTACTATTGCTTCTACTACTACTACTACCACTACTACTGCTACTACTACTGTAAATGCTAGTCCAACCATTCGGTGCTAATCGTTAGCCTAAAATTGATTGAGCACAAACAAAGACAACTTCAAACGTGTCCATTTCTATTTTTAAACATTTCCACAGGGTTGATGTATGGGGAAATGTTCTCTTAAGTTGGCATAGCCTGATCTAATCAACGAAAATATCTCAGTACCATCAACACAAAAGCAATTGACTAGCCCAAGCAATCAGTATTTACTCATTTTGACTGCATGACTCCTCAATAATCTAAACCAAATACTCGTGTTTTATGGGAAATACAATACATGTGATTAGGTGGGAAAACAGTTTCCTCTGTATTAATCTATAGGGGGCCGGGTGCTGTCCAGGGAGTATTCAATTCTTAAGAAAGGAACAAATACACACACACACACACACACAAAAATAAGCATCAACATTTTTTTACGCATCGATGTCCTGGTCTGAGTTGGGATTGACCCCCTTCTACGGCAATCAAACTTGTGTGACCAAAAATCTGGGCCACAGGATTTTTGTTGGCGGCAGCTGTCCAAGGACTGGCCGCCATTTTATTATTGTCGTCAATCTGGTAGCGGACAGCAGGCAGCGAACGGTCATCTGAGTGTACCCTAAAGGCTATCGATACTCGCCATCAATTTGGCACTAAAATGATAATTAAGCCCAGACCGTATGTTGTAGGGAGCCTCTGTGTGTGTGCGTGTGGGGAGGGGGTGTCTGTGTGTGTGTGTGTGTGTATGTGTTACATCAGATCGATTTTATCGTCCGCGTCTGTTCCATGTTTAATCAAGTAACTGTATTTCAAATGTATCAACGTTTGCTTTTTCGCCAATACGTTGTCGTATAAGAAAATTGTATTTCACGAAAGGCAATGTGATAATCGATATTTTCATAGCTGTCGACCTTTTCGAATCGGAGAGAGAAAAACAGACTGACCCCGTGAACTCACTCCAACTCGTGCTATTCCATCCAAAAGAAAAATGTGATAAATTCCTTTTATTTTATTAATAAAGATAATTAATTGAATTAATTGAAGTTGTAAGTGACCCTTTATGGTAAGTAATAACAGACCCACCGATCACTGGCCAAAATTGTGAACTGCAACGGTAGTCTTGCAAATATAGAATGGCATCCGGAGAGAGAGAGAGAGAGAGAGAGAGAGAGAGAGAGAGAGAGAGAGAGAGAGAGAGAGAGAGAGAGAGAGAGAGAGAGAGAGAGAGAGAGAGAGAGAGAGAGAGAGAGAGAGACAGAGAGACAGAGAGAGAGAGAGAGAGAGAGAGAGAGAGAGAGAGAGAGAGAGAGAGAGAGAGAGAGAGACAGAGAGAGAGAGAGAGAGACAGAGAGACAGAGAGAGAGACAGAGAGAGAGACAGACAGACAGACAGACACATATATAGATAGATAGATAGATAGATAGATAGGTAGGTAGGTAGAAGTAGACAGACGTCATACAGTCAGACACAAAGCAGCATGTCACTCAAACATTACCGAAAGACGACATCTATGGAATTAGCCTTACACGGTGCATTAAAATTTGTCACGTTCATTAGCTTAGTGAATCGGTGCATCGGTTCAGCGAGGCAAAGTTCCATTAAACTAACTCCATGAAAAGAATGTGTCTGTGTCAGATCGCTGCACATTTGACCTGGATATAACAACGAAGGCAGCCAATAACCAATACTTTAGGGGTAATTCTAATAGTGTGCCCACGTCATATTTACGTCATTCAGAGAGGAATGCCAACAATCATGGACTTTGGCACTGTTGGCTTTGGGAATTCCAAGTTTCAAACGGCTGTAAACGTGATGTATTTTCATCATATCATTTTCACACTTTTCAGGAAGCATGATTACTTTTTAATCCCTATGATTGTCTCTCCGTTTCGTTTTTCACGAAAATGGAGATAGGCAGGCACACTATTGAAATGACTCCTGTCTATGACAAAGTGGTCGTAGGAATTTCCAAACGAGTCAATGATTCGTTGTACCAATCCTCAACAATATCAATATGGCCGCTGGCTTCCTTTAAACAGTACAGCATACGAATGTAGAGTCAACTCAAGTCTTAAACCACAGAAATGTTAATGTGCGAGATAATACTGAATTTATCAAGATGATGTTCAATTTGCAGCTGATTTCTTGTATTGGAAAAACCTTAATTTCCCCCTTCTTTGGGCACCCCCAAAAAAAAAACGCACCTTAAGAAACCACATTCTCTGTTAATGTTCGGACCTAGAAACAGCCATTTTCCCATGCTTTTTTGAAACATCAACGATCCAAAATGAATCTTGTAGAACAATCAATAAACGCATGACATCAGGAGAGAAAGCAATCCATGAAATCAGGAGAGAAAGAGAAAAAGAAATGCACAAAATCGAATCAGTGATCGATGGAGGGGAAATTCACACCTAAGCTGGCATCCTTGCACGTGCTCAAAATTGGGCCTTGGAAGAATTCTTCAATGCGTGCTTGAAATATAATGTTAACGTCACCATCTCGCTATAGCAGCGAACGAATGCTTTCCATGCAGTCACTATAACAAAAGTATAACGTTGAAGAAGCAAGTCAGCCTTGAAATGCCAATGTCTTTATTGTAACATTTATTATTATTATTATTATTATTATTATTATTATTATTATTATTATTAGTATTATTATCATTATTATTATTATTGTTATTATTAATAATATTATTATATTATTATTATTATTATTATTATTATTATTATTATTATTATTATTATCGTTATTATTATTAATTATTACTATCATTATTATGATCATTAATGACCCATTGACGGGCCAGTGTTGATCACCGAGACTCTTATTATAAGACACGTGTTGCTCACAGACTTATGATGAAACACGTGGACTCTCCCCCAATTGTCTATGGGACACCAGACTTGTCTGTGCGACTACACGAGGTCACGGCCGTGTACGCGTCGATTCAGTCTGCCAACCTGACACCAATGGTCGTAGTATCCAACACAGATGAAAGCAACTAAAGACGATGAAAGTCATGAATAAATCCGTGTAATCACTACAACTCCACAGTGCCGTGCCTGGTGAAAGGGGTACTTGAGAAACGTCTACAGGTGAATTCGAAAATCCCAAAACAAGCTTGAAAATAGCCATCCACTCTATAAAATGGAACCTTCTGCAATACACGACGTATTTGGTTTAACACGTCGAAATGAATCACCAATCCTCATGCTCAGCGTGGTGTGTCTCTTCCTCCCATGCCAATGTAATTCACGAAGAAATAAATGTGGGATCTACAGGTGACACACCACAGAAGAGGGATCACTGCCCTGCTTCGTACAGATTTTAACCATATTCATTTTTAAGACCATGGTTTGTGGGCCACACACGTGAATTTAATCCCAAATCTTCATCACTGAAACATCTACCATCTGAATTACATCAAATACCAAGTTGTGTAACAATGGGCATGCCAGACCACTATCCACAATGCTTCAAACATTATGATCCAAGTTACCTAAGTTGCCATATCAGTGTTCATACAGCAATTTCGTCTTTATTATACTATTATCTTATACATTTTGTTAACGGTCTACGGTGACAGGTTTCTGACCGAAGCCTGGTAAAACAATGAACTTTGTATTTTGTCGGTGGCCTAATGATTTTGCTGCCAGATTTAGGATCATCAAAACACAGGTTCGAATCCTGGCACTGCCAAGTCTGTCAAGTTACATTGATTAAAGGAAAGATTCTAAGCGCACCGTCTCCCCACTTGACTCAGGCATAAAGGGCAATAACACCATCCAGTGGCGAGAAAATTTGCGACACACTAGCGTCCTGCACTCTAATCACCCCTTCCGTGTCACACTATAGAATATGGGATACGCCATGGCTGTATGGGGCGTAAAAGCCTTGGTAAAAGCCTTGATAAAAGCCTTGGTAAAAGCCTTGATGGAACCTTACTTAAGGAAACAATGCACTTACCTAAATGTACTTAATAAGAACTCTGTGTACTAGCAAGGCAAATGTTACACTCCGACTTAAAAGACAACACAAGCGTAGTTACTCACATCCTGTGTCCTTGAGCTGCATGATGGCGTTGGACATGATGCGTACGCAGCCCAGGAAGCCAGCACCTTGCTTCTTGTGAATCTTCTTGTGATTCCATACTGCTATGGTGATCGAGTCTTTATGGCCAACATATCTGCAATGGCAACGAGGTGACAACGCCCGTCAGTAAGACGCAGGCTCAACAAATAACACGGAAATGAGTTTTCGTTTGATTGCAATGTAACCCATCTACCATAATATATATATATATATATATATATATATATATATATATATATATATATATATATATATATATATATATATATATATATATATATATATATATATATATATATGCCATGATCTTAGGGTAAATTGAGCAAAAAAATAACGATGAAAGTTTGTTTCATTTGAATGTACTCCATCCACCATAATATGCGTTGATAGCAGGGTGAAATGAAGAGGAAAAAGCAAAACGAAAGAATAGTGAAAGAGTAAAGAAAGAAGTGGGACCTACCAGCACCGCTGCCAACCGTCCGTCTAGGTGAAAGACGTGTAAAAGATTGGAAGGAACGAATAGATGAAATACATATACCTCGATTGGATTAATATTATCGTTTGATGTTATGAGGAAGAATACCAACACAGTGTAAGGTTGATGAATGAAAATCTACTGGATTGTTAAAGATAATGTGCTACGGTGCTATTTCAGACATCAAGGAAGACCTCCCACACCGTACATTGACAACGTAAAAGCCGACAGTGCTCTCTAACTTTCTGACGCTGAGATCACCGCCGTGGTGGACATGGCTTACTTCAAGCAACTAAACAAGCAAAACTCTCAACTTTATGAATTAAGTCCCCCAAAGCAGACAGTGGCCTGTTGTGGGAAGGAATGGGGCACCCTCCGACGGACACGGCCATGGCGACATTGTCAAAACAGTGGCCTGCTGTGGGAAGGAATCAAAACAGTGGCCTGTTGTGGGAAGGAATGGGGCACCCTCCGACGGATCCCAAAACAGTGGCCTGTTGTGGAAGACATTGGGACATTGGGCAATCGGGCCATGGCGACATTGGCGACATTGGGGCAATCAAAACAGTGGCCTGTTGTGGGAAGGAATGGGGCACCCTCCGACGGACACGGCCATGGCGACATTGGGTGGGCAATCAAAACAGGGCAATGGTGACAAACAAACTTTCGTCCAGAATTAAGAAACTGTTTAAATACATCATAACTCCATAGTACATGTATTGCTGGCAACCGTGCTGATCTGATAGAAACGCATACAGCCACATTTTACAGGGAAATTGTTACTTATATTGTCGTATATGTGTAGTAATAAAACAAACTTTTTATTTTTGTCTTAAAACAGTTATAATGTGTAATGTACACCTATATTTGTCAATCCTGAAATTCTGATCTTAAGTGTATTAGGTGATCGTCGATCCATTAATGTCAACAACAATAAAATAAAGCAACTGAAATTGAACAGTTGGCATGTCTATATACGAGCTTTTATCAGAACAGTTGCGTATTGTCCCTTGTATTTTGAACGTTATGTCTACATAGTAAAATACTGGACAGAATTAGCTTCCACCATGCAATTCTTTATCAACAAATTGGAGCATACAAATATTTACGAAAACGACATGTATATGATTGCCTCAAACAGGAAGCACGTTCTCATAACATTGAGACACAGATCTGTGTTTACGGCATTGTACGAAGATAGCTATCATATTAACATATACATCCCATGAACTCACGAAAATTCATTATGTAATGCAATGCATGGATTATTATGAAAAAAATAAGAAGAGAGGGCAAAACAAGAATAAAAAAGATGCACTTTGGCGGTTAAATGGGAAGCAAAAGAACAAAAGAAAACAACAAAGCGAGCCGCTTCATGAATGACTAAAAGTACAGATTTCTGACAAGATCGGAAATCGTTCGTACTGAAGACTTTCAAACTATGTGATGCTGATAGCAGTGGTGGTGGTGGTGGTGGTGTTGATGATGCTTGACTGAAAGTATAGAATAGATTGAAACACGTTCACTAAACCTGCGTAGAGGAAGTAGCAAGATGAAAGACATTAATTTCAAAGAACGAAAGGAAGGAAGTAGAATCTAACAGGAGCACCAGAGAATCTTTTCCAAATGTTCTAGCTGTTTATGATGTTGATCGTCATCATAAATAAGAAGCAGCATGCCCCATGCTAAAACCTTCACTTCATACCGAGCATTTACTGGGAATTAATTGGAGTTTGTGGTTTATTGTTTAATTGAAAGCTACCCTGTCCACCATTGTGGTGATCTCAGGGTGAATTAAAAGTAAACAGTAAAATAAAGGAGAAGTAAAAGAGAAAATGAAATAAGTAGTATCTACCAGCAGCGCCTACCAACTGCCCACAGAGGTTGTGGCCCAGCCCAATACTTACAAATCATAATGCTGATTCCATTTGGGGTCCAATGTGTTCTTACACACATCTGTAGAATGGCATTGTCCTGACCCGTCTACTGTGATTTTGGCAAATGGATCAGGGAGACCTAAAACAGAAAGCAATTTTTAAAAATAAATTATCATTAAGTTTTAAATTCAGGCACCAAGTATCATAATCTAATCTATATATATAATAATGAGTTGGTCGATCTTTGTTCGCCAAAGGCTCTGTCACTAAGAGTAACCATATTTAGCATGTAGGATTTAAATCACCCCAAATTGTTTTTGTTCGAGAAAATGTTCTGTCAAAAGTGACGTTGAAACTTCATTTTTCCTGCCTTTGTGAGTATCACCTTTAGTTAGCTTGCCCGCCATTTTGAACTGGTTTTGTAATTTTGAAAGTTGAAATAACTGATCTACCGTTCACGTCCACCTGTGTAATCTCAGTATCGAATACCGACCAGATCTAATAATCGTACTTAGTATCACTCGGGCTGTGACATGCCCATAATATTATGATGTGAGTGCGTATATATATATATATATATATATATATATATATATATATATATATATATATATATATATATATATATATGCATAATAATAATAATAATAATAATAATAATAATAATAATAATAATAATAATAATAATAATAATAATAATAATAATAATAATAATAATAATAATAATACTTACAATTCAACTTTACATTTCATGACAACAAAATTGAACCTAAAGAATTAAGGTACATGCAGGATAAAAAAAATATTTTGAGAATTAATTCTTTATAATCTTAAAAGTGGTTATTGAAAGAGACTGCAAACATTTTATCATTTTCTTCATCTCTTCTCCTTCTTATATTTTTCCACCTCCTTCTTCTGTATTTATTACTCCTCCTCATTCTTTTGCCTCCTCCTCTTTTCTCCTTCTTTTTATTCGTCTCGTCTCCTCCTCTTCCTCCTCCTGTTCTATCATCCTACATCACGACATCTACTCGAACTATGCAACCTTTCTCTGCCACCTTTGGTCGACGACCTCGTACAGCGCGGTGCCATTTCCCCTGAATGGCTCCTACTTTCCAGCCTTAGCTTGGGTAGGTTGCCAATTACGTCACGCTAAAACGTAAACCCTACTCCTGGCATCTCTGCCTCCTAATTAAGCGATCTTCATCGACCCCCAGGTAAGAGGCTTGCCCTGCCTCTCCAGTCTGGAAGCCTCGGTGTAATCACATTGCGAAGTAGAGATGTTACCGTTTCATTAAGGCCCTACGCCCTCCTTCACTACCAAAACCCTTTTGGGAGGATTCCCGCACTAAGCTTCATATTTATTTGCGTTATTTAACTTACCGGATGAGATGGGAAGTAACAAAATTATAAATATTTATATACCTGCAGTACTGTCATGGAGTGGAAAGAAAGAGAGGGAGGACGAGAGAGAGAGGGGAGGGGGGAAGAGACGGAGGGAAAGAGAAGGGGAGAGAGAGGTAGACAGACAGACAGACAGACAGAAACGGAGAAAGAAAGGAAGACAGGCAGACAGAGAAGTAGACAGACAGAGAGTCACAGAAAGACAGAGACAGACACGTAGAAAGATGTAACACAAACGTATTCAACGAAAGGACAGAAAGACAAACCGCCACCAACACAAGTCAATGTACTGAACATAATAGTGATGACAATGAGTTTGGCAGGGGTGTGAAGGCAAGAGAATGGGGAAGAAAGGAAGAAAGAGAGAGAGAGAGAGAAAGAGAGAGAGAGAGAGAGAGAGAGAGAGAGAGAGAGAGAGAGAGAGACAGACAGACAGACAGACAGACAGACAGAACAACACAAGTAACAATGACAAAATAATAATAGACAATAAATAGAGGGCGGGGGGGGAGGGACAGACAAAAGAGGGTGGGAATTGAACAAAAAACAAAGCACTTACGGAAGAAGTCTCTCTTGGCAATGTTCTTGGCACATATGACTGAAAAAGATAAAGATAGACAGCAATGACTTTATGATGGTCAAATAAGCCGAAACAGTAACACGATGCGTAAACTAAGTTGTTCCTTGCTTGCTAAGAAGAAGTAGAGCAGAGATGCAATGGAAGACAGTGTGTTTCCACAAACACAGCATATCTATCACGGTGCATATCCAACTAAATCTCGAGTGGCATCGGTGGTCGAACTGCAAACATTTTTGAGTCCAAACCGAGAATAAGAGAGTTCAGGAGCCTCGTTTCCGTAGGTCCGACAGTCTGACACTGGTCTCAAAGTTGTACCCATGTCAAGTAAATGTAAAGTACCTGCTTGAAACACAAATGCCCGTAAAGCCGAAGGGTATTGCTGTTTCTACAACAACGATACAGGCCATAAAAGTTTGCCTGGTGGACAGGACATTTGGTCAATCTCAGGTTTTACTTCCTCATCCCATCCATTCACCCATCCCCTAGTTCCTAGTTTCACCTTTGTCAAGGGTCTTTCCCAAGGCCACAACTTCTAACCTTGGGAAACTACGATTCAAAGTTATGTTGCCAAGCCCCACCCATTGTCCTCCGCAAAACCACTAACACCACATGTGTCATAGGAGAGACATATTGTACATTTTCTTTTCACTCCACCCAGAGAAAGGAGCCTATGCTTTTGGTACATTAATATATGCACATACTACACGCACAAAGATAATACGAGTACAGAATTTAATTATATAACTACCATTATGAACATTAAAACAATGCTGTAAACCAATAGTAGACGAAAATGACACTAATACATTGACTAAATTACCATAGAATGGCGCCAAAATGGGCGACGCAATTTCTGTTTAGAATCCCTCGACCCAAAATTCCCCACCCTCGAAATGCTCAAATCAATAACAACCCAAATTGTCATCACAATAACATGGCCACGCAACGTGATTGCGTTACTCATGACTGTGAATTATGACCTTGCCTCATTCCTGTTTGATTTGTCATGCTTCGCTTGAGACATTGGTCCACTGAAGGCGGAGACACATGGGTTGGGAAGCGCTGGGCTAAAATCCCAATTGGCGTCACCCGTCTTGTGAGGTTACTATTATGGAGCATTCACATACAGGTTTAATGATTCACACCGTCGAGAAAGGCGGCGACGGCTTCAACTAAAGCGCCCCAAGCCGAGCATCTCCATACCGCACATTACGAAAAGAGAATAGCTAGCAGCCATGATTATAATAGAATCAAGAGTTTTATCTATATTGCCGCCATGACGTACTGCTGCTCTCGTGTCAAAACGTGGCAACGGTTGGGTTTTTTTAATGCAATAGAGAACTATAAACGTCGGTCTGGTTCTGGAGCAGCGACTAACAGCTGCTGGTTCATGGGGAGACGTTTGCAGAGCGAAAATAGATTAACATCATTAATAAATTACTTTTAAAAGACCACGCTCTGTCAGTTGCTATTTACCCTCCATCCTCGACACCTAGCGCCTATTTCATCTCCCACCTTAAAATAGAGACTTACAAAGTAATACCACTATACTACTCCCCACCTGTGCAAAATAAATAAAAGAGAGAATAAAATAACATTAAATTAAATGCACGTCTATTTTAATGGCAAACGGCATTCAACGGTCTTTGGCAATCTTAGGCCAAAACCCCACAACGAGCGAATCACTTCGTATCAATTGCTGCCAGAGAACGAGGCCCCAAGCTTTGAAGTCATATTATATTACATACATATCTCCAGAATCAACTTTCTAAGATATGTTTCTTCTTCCGAATTTATGTAACAACCCAACAGACAAAAAGCGAATATAACGAACGAAAACATTATATTTCATAAAGGGAAACGTTAGATCTAAGCCATTCAATTTAAAACCGAAACTTGTCCCTAAAATCAGACGATCAAAACGAGAAAAACAAACCAGCGCCAAACTTTCGAGACATTTGGATAATGCTCCACCTAATATATGTGGCTTCAGATAAAAGACAAAAGCAGACACGAGGGTCGGTGGAGAGGGTGTCGGTGGCCTATAAACGAACAACACTCGAAGTAGTGATAACTGATATGTGGACGTGCCAGAGAAGACAGTTTTGTATGAAGCTAATGCATACCATTGCCTACATTCCAAATCAGCAAACTGTCTGCTTTCTCATAGAAATAAATGTATACGAGTCACAATTCAATGACCAATAATCTTGAGCTAGATATCATTATGATGTGCGCGTACACAGAGAGAGAGAGAGGGGAGGGAGGGGAGGGAGAGGAAGAGAAGAGAGAGAATGCTGTGTGTGCGTATGTCTTAAATTGTGGCTTATTAATTGTAACTTTTGAACTGAGAAAAACAACTTTAAAAACTCAAAATAGCATAACAGTCCAATCATTTCCGACACTACACAATAAATTAAATTCGTCTGCTTACCTATCACAACATGCAGCGAGTCTGGGAAGCGATTCTTATGCCATGGACATACAAATTATCTGATCAAGCAAAACGAAATTTGGATCGATAATGTTCTATCGTTGTACCAGCGGAATTAAAATCACATTTCTCAAGGCCACTAAAGCATAGACATACCAGACAATTTAATGATGAGACTCTGCTAGCCGGAGCGAGAAAAGAAAATGAGAACGAGAGAAGAGGATGTCATGTAACACTACTGTACATAACACAGGATAGGGGTGCTCAAGGAGGTTACAAAGAGTTTATGTTTAGTTTAGTAAGGCACCCCACTGACACCCTGAACGAGAGAGCAGAACAAAGGAATGTCAGGACGACCTCTAATTGATGACAATTTCCCGCTCGAAGGATTTCATGAAGATCTCCTAAGATAGTGATTTTAAAGTAAGATTTGCGCTACGTTCCGATAATAAAGCACAGGCGATATAGCTGGTTCAGAGACATTTGGTGTCAAGAGGAAATGGCCATAATAAATCGGTCTTCCACTAACCATTCTGGATTGTCAAGAACATTAAAGTAAGTCCCTCCTCAATTGGTGTGCTCAAGATAGAGCTCTTTACTATGCCCCGTCGCTTTCATCTTCATTTCCTTCATTCTTTCTATGGTTAAGGAGGGGGAAGTGTGTGTGTGAGGAATGGGGGGGGGGGGGGGGCAGCGGGCGACTATTAATGTATTTGCCTCTGCAAGATCCAACGACACCGAGAGTTCGAACCATATTGCTTCATGGCTTCGATGAGATCCATGTATGTCCTTTTGCTTGACACTTCAAACCGTCAAAGTTGCTCTTTTTCTCCCACATTCCTAGGCAGCTATTTGTAAGGCACGTTTCATCTTTCTACTTTTCTACATTTTTTCTTCTCTCTCTCTCGTAAATCGGCGCAGTGGTCTGAAGGAGAGACCTTGGCAAAGTTGTTACAGTATCGACCAATCATGCAGGAGACTGGTGAGATCGATTGGCATTAAGCTTTGATTAAAATTCCTCGTTAGACTTTCTTCCTTCTTCAAAATAATCACTCGTAATGATTCATATTGGTAAGGCGGGCACGATTTAAGACCCAATCAGACAGGGATTTAGCAGCTTCAAAAGGCTTCTATCTTTTTTTTTAAGAGGTTCAGCTTACACCCTTTGTACATTAAAATAATATTATTTCCAAGCCAATTCGGAAAATAGTTTCAATGAAATAAATTCCGCAAGCCTTTCTACTTCTTTTCGAATATCACTACATTACAATGGGATGGGCGCAAACCAAGTGGTTATATTATGGTTCGGCAGAGTAGACGCTGTGTGACATTTCGCTGATTTCTATGATCATTGGGAATCCCACTTTGAAAATTGACAATGCGACGAGCTCTGTTATGCTAATATGAGAGGAGGTCACGAAAGGGGGAGGGGAGTAAACAACTGAGCCATAATGTATGATCAGAGCCCAGAGACAGAACTGCGATTATGCGCATGACAACGACGGGCGACTGTAAATTTTTTTTAAAGAGAAGAACGAACATCCCCCCACCCCACCTTCAGCCAACACAATAACTGACAACCACGGGCTAAAACAAAACTATGACTTCAGTTGTTTAGAGAGAGAGACAGAGAGTTGGGCCTTCACCACGTCAAACAAAAGCCCACTTAAGACTGTCGGGAAAATGGAAACATGCAATAACAACTGTCCGTGTTCATCCAAACAAAGAGCCTTGATGCCGGACGCCCGTGGCTATTACTATTAGCGACGGAACAAGGAGCAGTGAGATGGTTACAAGGACGCCAAACAAGCGCTTGAAGTGTACAGCAGAGAATGAACGAGAGAGACCGGCCATCAGTCAGACACGAGTAGGGTCGCACCGCCAGATGGCACTGCATCAGGCTCGGGCACGATGTACCAATTAAGAGATGGCAAGAGGCTGCCAAACGTGAACAACAAACAACAATAATTAAAAAACAACCAACAGTGCATGGTAAGAGGAGAAGAAAATGATACTGCAACGAACGCTGATGGAAGAGACATAAAGATCCGTTACAAATACAACAATCAACAATATTGGGCACGTCACAACAAACGGGATGAGGGGGTGTCAAATGGGGGGGGGAAGGAGGCTTAGATTTATAGGGAGAGGGTTTTCAAAGAATTGTTAAAACATTTTTTTCGTCCATGAAAGCATGTGCATGATATGCTTAATGAATATACGTTATTAAGAATGGCATAAAGACAGAAAAAGAATAATGGACTAGATCTACACGTAGTAGACTTAGGATAGATGCATTCAAAATCACACAGCAAAGTGAAAGAAAATGAAAATTCAACATTTCAAAATTGTGATGACGTAGTGAAAAATTTTGAAGGGGTGTTTGCGAAAGACACACACACATACAGTCAAGCTATAATCAACCACAACACCCATGGATATTATCGAGACAGGAAATATTAACAATTTCACATAAGAAGACACTCGCTCACACCTGCAACCATTCAAAGTATTGGTGCTCCAAACACTTCCCACCAACGAACCGCTCAACGGAATGAGTGGATGAACAGACAGTTACATGTATACACAAACCAATGCATTGACCATGAAACTTGCCCAGCAACAGTGGTGAGAGCTTAGAAGAAAAAAAAAGAAGACAAAGTTGTACCAATGCGGAAAGCAAATATGATACCTTTTCTCCTGGAGAGTTGAAACAGATTGTGTATATTTGTTTGGTGTTCGTCACAATGGGGCACTAGTATCGACATCGTGTATATTTATATCATATCATCGCTCAATGGCGGGGAGGATCACATTGATGGTCTGTTTACTACGTCAACCACGAACAGAAAACCCAGGGGTTAAGAAAATACTTTGATCTTTTTCCTTTCATTTCAGTTGGGTTTTTCTGTTTCTTCTAATAATACTTGCTGGGAATTTCACCCACCATCCCAGAGGGCAAGTCCAGCACGAAAAAAAAAACAAACATAAACAACAGAAATAAGAAGTCATCTTTTATGCCTCGCACTGTGGATTCACTGCGTGACGAATAAATTGTAGGGGCCAAGGGGTTGAGGGGCGTGTCACATGAAGGGTTAGAACGTAGTTGCAAAGACTAAGAGCAGACAGACGACAGACGCTAAAAACGACGTTAGAAGGCGTACCTACGCTGACTAGAGGCAGACGACGTGATGACCTACAGCCATGTGAGAAAGTAAATTCTGCTCGCTTGAACTCATTTACGGGACTAATCGGCGGAAATGTAGCAATTGACGTCCATCAAAATGCCAGTCCCCGAACACTACGTGCTAGGAGACCGGAAAGTCGCCAACGTTCGGCTGGCGATGATGCCTGGCATTAGCAAAAGCGCCAAATGACTGGTTGATAAATATCTCACGCCAAGGCAGAGTACACTCACTCCCTGTGTAACTGATGCGGGCAACCTGATCGTGGACTTTTCGTAACCAGTTGGATCACATCGGTCTTTGAAGCTTGGAAAAACGACGTGTTACTGTATCATATATTGCATGTCTGTTTGTCTCTGTATCTATCTATTTACCTACATACTCTTTTCTGTCTCTCTCTCTGTCTCTGTCTCTCTGTCTCTCTCGTCTCTGTCTCTGTTCTGTCTGTCTCTCTCTCTCTCTCTCTCTCTCTCTCTCTCTCTCTCTCTCTCTCTCTCTCTCTCTCCCTCTCTCCCTCTCTCTCTCTCTCTCTCTCTCTCTCTCTCTCTCTCTCTCTCTCTCTCTCTCTCTCTCTCTCTCTCTCTGTGTGTGTGTGTGTGTCTCACGTACACACATATATACAGATTGTTTGTTGGTTTAATTGAAATCTTCCCCGTTCACCATATGCGGTGATCTCAGTGTGAACTAAGAGGAAACAGCAAGATGAAAGATAAATGAAATAAGGACAGGAAAAGAAGTAGGCCCTACCGGCAGAACTGTCAACCGCCTGCAAACATGCCGATGTCTATCTTTACATCATTGTAGATTATGCGCCTTCACTCTTCGACTGCCAATCGTAAACCAACGAATGCAATGGTGGCTATAATAAATGTAGCCAGTACTCGACTGACAGTCATCGACGCCAACGAAAGCCCTCCTATCAAAACAAAGCAATCACCAGCAGGCCTTGGTATACAATGAGATCGTATTTCCCCCGAGTACAACAACAATAAACCATAAAGGGAAAAGCAATTAATCAAGGTGCAAGGACTCATTGTATTTACGCTACTACTGGTTTTGTATACAGTAAGTAATGTCATTTTGGTCTGGAAATCTAATACACAAGTCAATCAAGACAAGTACTCCAAAAAGTAAAAACTCGTGTTGATATTCGTAACAGGAGAGATGGAAATAACAGGGCAAACTACAAACCAACTTCATAGTGTATGTGATGAGTATTGCCTCAAATCGACCATGATGCTTTCCGACAAGTTTCAAGACTCGTAAAGCCATTGCAAAATACATAACTTTATTATTTAGGAAACAAAAACACTTTAGATAGACGAAATAAACAAGGCAACGTATAACAAAGGAATAAAATACTCGAATCGGTCGCGAGCAGTTTTCTGTTATCTCGGTGATGACATGCCGTTGATACAATGGTGCTCCAAATGTCAAACTGCATTTTACTCGTTTTTCGTTGGTGCTCCAAAAACTGCATTTTTACTTGTTTTTCGTTGGTGCTCCAAATGTCATACTGCATTTTTACTATTTTTCGATAGTGCTCCAAATGCCACATTTCAATAAAAAATGTTAGTGCTCCAAATGTCAGACTCCCGTTCTCTCATGAGGAAGTTGAATATGTTTTGTTTGGAATTTGCTTGTCCACCTCTATACGGTAATCGCATTGTGAAATGAGAGTAAACAGCAATATATAACAATATGTAAAAGTGAAAAAGTAAGAAATAGGACACGTAGCAACAGACCCAGGCAACCACTATTAAATCCAAGATACAATAACAATACACGGATAACATTATATTCTAGTATGGTGTCGAGACCAACATTGATTCTGATTTCTGTCTAAAATACACACAAAAGAGCAGCGCTAGTGGTAGAAGTGGAGATTAAAGAGCTCTTCAACGCTTTGGAAACCATGAGTGCTATCAAAAAGCAAAGGCAGTGATAAAACAAAACAAAATGCTACATCATGGGTGTAGGAATGGTAATGGGCCAAGGACTGCAGATGTCGAGAATGGGGCGGATAGAACGAAATAATATCAAGCAGATCGTCGTACATTTACAAATAAGATCAAAACAGCTAAGACTATACACCTGTGAATGTAACGCTTGCAAACTTGGTGGACAAGATAATATTGTTTTATTGTGTTCTTGGTTTGTTTAAACCTATTTATGCCATATATATATATATATATATATATATATATATATATATATATATATATATATATATATATATATATATACTCGTTGGTCCTACATCCTGAGAATGAGGAGACAATTCTAATTCCATTGAAACATTCTCAAAACTTTGAGAGAGTTCATCACCAATATTCCATCCTCCACACTTAGCACCCCCCCACTGACACTTTCAAAACAAACAACCTGCTGCACGCCTGTAAGCGCAGGGACACAGGTAATACGCGGTAGGCTATCAACGATGATAATATAACAAACATACCAACAGTTATCTGTCTCGGAGGCTGTCTCGATAACCAGTCTAAACGTCATTACGTAAGACAAAATTAACTTCTTCTAACGTTACGGACGCACACACGTTATATGGTACCCCGGGGTGTATGCCTTCTAGATTTTGTATCAGGAATCCACAATCATGTGTGTGCTTAGGCCGATCCATAGAGAGGGAGCGAGAGAGAGAGAGAGAGAGAGAGAGAGAGAGAGAGAGGGGGGGGCTGACAACACACGGATCTCCTTCATAAACACAAAAGTAAAGTAAGATGAAAGCCAGCCAAGCAATCATGGCGACGGCTCAACCCATTTATCGGCACACGGAGTCTAGACATGGTTCATTCCAAAGGGAGGTGACATGTGATAATGCTAGTATTAATCCATACATCTATTGATACGACCCCTAATACAAAAGATATCCACGATGCCCCGGAGAGGCTTTGCTCAGAGTAGTCAGAGGCCCATTTATTGCTTCGACAAACAATTGTACAAAAGACTCCGGAGAGACGCAAAGTGGACAAAAGCAGGGCATGACGCAACGGTACTGATACCGATACTGCGGCCAGCCACGCTGATCAGTTGCAGTGGATCTCTCCACTGAAGTTCCATTACACACTGTAGTTGAATAATTTGGTATATTCGCCTTCTGAAGAAATTATCATTCTTTATAGATATTTTTTGCTTTTTTTTTTAGAATCTAGTTTTTGTCTTGTTTCTTGCTTCGTTGGGGGGGGGTGGGGTGGGGGTTGATAGCGATTGGTTGAATCAGGGATGAAACAATAGCCCTAAAGAGTAAAACAGTTTAGGGTTGTTTTGTTATTGGGGGGGGGAGGAAGAGGTACAGATATACAAAAATACAGACTGAAAGAGAGAAAGAGAGAGAGAGAGAGAGAGAGAGAGAGAGAGAGAGAGAGAGAGAGAGAGAGACAGACAGACAGACAGACAGACAGACAGACATACAGAGACAGAAATGTTCTTCCAAATCATCAAGCATTACATCCTTGAGACTATAAATTATGTGTCTTCAGATTCAAAACAACCGTATCATTTTTTATTACCTGTAATAGTTCCCACCCCCATCCCCGCACCACGTTCCAGGTGTTAAATTTACGCCTCAATAATCGACGTCATTGTATTTTCTTCGCATATCCATCCATTTTCATCATCGCAACACACACACACATAATACACTCTATCGGTTGTAGGAGCCCGTGCGCCAAAACGTGCGGTGCGTACAATAATAAACTCAATTTTACCTCGCATGGCTGCCTGCTTTGACACACAGGTGTCAATTACACATTCAGCCAAATGATTATCTTTTCATATTATACACAGAGCCGAGCGGGCAGGCAGGCAGACACTGAGACAGGCCCTAGCAGCACGCCTTACTATAACTATAACTAGTATAACTGTACGCGCCAGTCAACAGCTCGATGAAGGGCGGTTTCTTTTTCTGCCCAGATGCGTGAATTTGAGATCCCTGGCCATCTGTTTGCTGTTTGTCTTTTCCGTTCCTGATCATTCACCCCCTCTTGCGTGAATGAAACCGTCTTTTTTTGTTTGTGTGTGTGTATGTATGTGTCTGTTTGTCCGTCTCTCTCTCTCTCTCTCTCTCTCTCTCTCTCTCTCTCTCTCTCTCTCTCTCTCTCTCTCTCTCTCTCTCTCTCTCTCTCTCTCTCTCTCTCTCTCTCTCTCTCTCTCTCTCTCTCTCTCTCTCAGTGATCTTAGGGAATACTGTGGGAACAAGACTAATAATATAATCGCATGCATGCATGAGCTGGCACAGTTTTTTAATTGCACTGATTTTTATCTTGATTGGTCTCGAAATGCCGCCTTTCAAGAAACTACAAATCCTTAGCTTTGTAAAACACTCAATAAAGTAGTTCAGTTGGCAACCTGGCACAGAAATACGTTTCATAACATTATAAAACGGATAAAGTAAAGAAGACTATTCGTCGCCGTCGCACAAGACAAAGCACCACATCGAAGAGAGAGAGACATATCCCAAATGGTACAAATTATAACGGGAAAGACAATTTACACTTCGACGTCAGAGTACCGTGAATTTTATAAATTCAACATAAATACTTTCAGAAACCATGCCTCATAGCACTCCACAAACCAACAATAGGACAGTTTCAGGACATTTTTTTCTGTTCATCTAGGAGGATCGATGCCATCTTCTCTTTTTATTTTTTCCAATTTCAAAAACCGTTTGTTGTACTTTAAAAACCTTGGAAGTTAAGATGCAGAATCAAATTAACACCTATATTTAACAGTCACATCTTAACCTATACATCGGAAAGAAGAACGAGAGCTGATGATAAAGAAAGAAAGAAAAAAAGGAAGTTTAACAGCCAAGAGAACGCAAGACTCGAATCGGCGATGTCTTAAAATTTTAGGAGTTATCACAAGAAAGAAAAAATGTAGAGGAACCGATGAGATTCTATGAGTAGGTGACATTTTCTTGGAAATTTGAAAGTTTCTGGAGTCTTCCGAGTCGTGGCGTACGCCAATCTGCCTGCAAATGCTTAATATAACTATATATATATATATATATATATATATATATATATATATATATATATATATATATATATATATATATATATATATATATATATATATATATATATATATATATATATATATATATCCTTTATTTAACCAATGATTCAACTAATCATGATTGATACGATTTCTTCATGTGACATTTAGTCTCCGACGCAGGTCTGACAGATATTTTCCAATTACTCTCGTTGTCTGATTAACTGCTTACTACGTGATGCCAATCTCAAACAGTAGGTGACATTATGATTGCTTGATTTGCTTTGAAACATGGTTTAATATGATCAAACGCGCTTAACAACTTCAAGTCCAGAAACAAATAAGAACTAACAAACCCGTTCACGTGTTACAACCGCTGTCAAAACACCATCTTTAGAGACAGCGAATCTCATCAAGACAACATACATGGACTTAAACGTGTCACAAATATATAGCTTCTATGTAAGGAAATAATCATCGTACTTTTTGTTTGTATCGTTCATTGCAATTAATCGCGTTCACTAAATGTGGTGATTTTAGAGTGAATTACGAAGAAACAAACGTGGGGAAAGAATGAAAGGAAAATATATACACAATTTATTTTTTTGTCAATCGTCGTGTATGACTTTCTTGTTTTCTTTACTTCATGGTTTTGTTCTGAGTTCTCGCTGATTACTTCTAATTCTTCCTTCTTTGAAGCAAATCGTGCGGTTCAGTTTATTTATAATATATATATGCATCTCCGTGTCTTTGTTGAGGGTGCTCCATACTGTAATGAAAAATAAAATGTATGTATGTCTGCACTATAGTGCCGGCTTTCCTCTGATTGTCGTTGTCTTATCCATGTTTTGTCACGTTCTGAGTTTCCACCTCTTGTGATTTGAGAAATCCATTCTCCAGTTACTCACACAGTATCGAAACTTTTCTGAGCGAGTTATTAACACAAAAAATATCCATTTCTTTCAAATCACATAATATGACAATAGGTTTTATTCAAAGTGACAAAGTAACAAGATGACTTAGACTGAACAATCTTAATAGATCACAGAGTTCAACAAGGGGTGTAAGTCCTTTGGTGACATTTCCCGTATTTGCATTCAAGCTTTTGTATTCGTTATTCAAATGACTGGATTGTTATTTGAAAAGATTAACCAATTTGTATTCGATTACTTTCTGATCAAATGGTATACCTTTTATGGTCCAAATGCAAGATCAGCATTACGTCAACTCCACCAAACCAGCGCCATATTCATATCATGATTATATCGCATGTTAAGCTCCAGGCGTAAACGCCTCTATATAAAAAACAATCAATACATGTTATATTATACATAATTAATTCTCAGTTAGTCGCATAAGGTAACCATCTTGGGCCTGAAGGGTCGTGATCCTTAAATCGTTTTCATTTGAGGATTGTTTCTCTCAGATTCGATATTTAATCTAAGAAAATATCAGTTTCCCCGTCTTTGAGTAGAACTTATGTTCACCTAAACCGCAAATATAACCTGTCTTATTATTAGAACGTTGGAATGGGGTTGTTCATGCATACTTGCGGAACCTCAATATCCAGTACTGACTCGACCTTATAAATGTACTTGATATCACCCGGGTATAACATGATGTAGATGATAAGCCTCTTGGCCTAGAATGATGCTATTCAGATAGTGGTCGAAAATAGGCAATTGTATACATTATAAGACATTCTGTGCTTCAAATCCTATGCCATTTCTAACGCAATGCCCATCGACAAGACACCGAAACAATTTCAATCAAGCCACGTACAAAAGTGCAGCTGCTTTCAATTCACAAACACTCGATCAAGACATGCTGCAGCTTGTTCATCTCAGATGCATACTAATCATTTTGAAAAAACTTCAGCAAAAATAGTAGACCGACAGTTACCATCACACAAACACATACACGCATCACACAAGTTTACACACATGATATTTGCTAAGCAGACAGCCCTCCCATATCTCATGTCCAAAGTGTTTTTGCTTGTCCCCAATCGCCTACACCACTTGAGAGGCCCCTTTCCTGCCATTCACTCAATATCTGGGACAGATCTCTGTTGGCCATAGTACAAGGACTCAAAATACACAAAACCCGAAGTCTTTGTGTTGTCTCACGCTGGCCCCAGCTCTGTCAATGACTGACTTGGAAGGATTACGCCCACCAAACGGCCCTCGCAGAAGTGGCATTTTTACTAAGTTGTCGGGGATTTTTTCATGTGCGTCTGTCTGTTTGTCTGTGTGCGTCCCTCTATCTCTCTCGACTCTTGTTGTTGACACGTACATTCCTGTGCATTAGAACCTTTCTTTCGGACAGAAAGATCGAATTGATAGGGCCAAGGAATGAAGGAATGAGAGAGAGAGAGAGAGAGAGAGAGAGAGAGAGAGAGAGAGAGAGAGAGAGAGACATACAGACAGACAGACAAAGCAAAGGAGAAAGACACACACTGTGACAGACGAGCCCAGACAGAGAAATAAAATACACAGGCCTAGAAACAGATAATCTCCCGTACTCCTGGCGATCCAGCTAGCTTTGTCACCAAGGGGGTAAAAAAGACAATACTAACACGACGGTGATTGACGAGGAATATCACAGTCACCGTGCTAACAACCCACCAACGAGGCGCACACACCAAAGTCATTCCAGCTCCAGCCTACGGGGATACAATAGCGGACTCTGTGCCGTTCAGTACAGCAGATAGGGGGACACTGTAGTACATATATAACATGTCTGCCACCAGGCCACTCTTTAATGCTGACTCATATTATTCCAGACGTTGAAAGTGAAGGCAGTTAGTTGGCATTAGTATCCAGGACTGTTACAGTAATGAACGAATCAAAAGCAAACACAGAAATCCTGGCCGATACTGAAATTCCTGACCCACCAAGAAAATAATATTGGGACCGGACCTACTTTACTTGAGAAGACCGTTCACAATATTTTTCTTGTCACCCTTTCACCGGAAGCGTGATTGAATACCTAGCTGGAACCTTTGATCTGCTGGAGTTTATGGAGTTCTTTCATTGGCTCTACGGTTCAAAGCAAGCGCCGTGAATTTGTTTCACGTGGATTAGTTTTTATGCCTATTCTTAGTGTTACTGGTGACATGGTTTGGACATAATAAATGGGACACAGATAGTCAGCTTCTTCTGATTAATTGAAATTTACCCCATCCACCATATGCGGTGTATCCAAGGGTGAATTAAGAGGTAACAGCAAAATGAAAGGATAATCGAAAGAAGTACGACCTACAAGAAGGGCACAACAACTGCTTACCAGAGAGACAGGGGGAAGAGGGCAAAGATAGAGATAGATAGATAGATAGATAGATAGATAAATAGATAGATAGATAGAGAGAGAGAGAGAGAGAGAGAGAGAGAGAGAGAGAGAGAGAGAGAGAGAGAGAGAGAGAGAGAGAGAGAGAGAAGACACGATAGTTTTGTTTGATTTGATTTAATTTTGTCTGCACTGCCCTGTAAACATCCAAAGGATCTTTAACATGCAAAGAGCGTTGTGATCTGCACACGGGGCCTCCTTTTTATCGTCCTTTTCCGGTGGGACTAAGTGCCGATCCACATATTTGGACCGGGGAGGTAGATTTTATTCCAAAAAAATCAAGAAAATTGTTCAACCGTTGGCGGGGTTCAAAACCCACAACCTTTTGGTTGAGAGACCGACACCTTGCCTCCGGACTACCGAGTCCCCGAGAGAGACCAGCTAACAAACAGTCAAACAAATAACCACCGACCATACACACTAGAGAGGACCAAAGAAAGAGACAGCAACAAAATAATCAGAGTCGGAGCGCGCAAAAATGAAAGAGGAACAGACTGAGGAGAGGCAGCCAGCTGGGAGACAAAGACGCAAAAAGGATAAAAACAAACAACGATGGTGGAAACACAAACAATTCGATATTCAACTATGGCGATGAAAATCTGTAACGGTCAGATTCCAACCCGATGCTCCCAGATTGGGTCAGAAAGCCTAAGGTTGGGTCAGAGAGCCTAAGCTCTCTGGTTGGGTTTAACCAATTAAGTCAACAACTTCAACCTCCCCCCCCTCTGTCACTCTATCTGCCTGTCTCTATCTGTGTCTTATCTCTCTGACTTCAACAACCACTTCAGCGTCCTCCAAATACAAATTGTACTCTTTTGTATACAACGACAAATCACATGTACGCGTAAAGACAGACATATATTTATACAAATGCACACATACTTAGTCACACACGACTAGCGTGTAAGCCCCAACCTGAAGCAATATTCAAATTGAACTAGTCAGTGAGGTAATAAAACAGCCTGAGTATCTGGGTATCATTGAAAGAAATAGAAAAACTGCCTCTATATCATCTGGATGATAAAACAGAAAAACATGATGCAACCTGTTCGATGTTTCATGTGCCAGTGGCTGTCTATCCATTGCTGTGATAGCTAAGATCAGCACAGTGTAAACATGATGAAAGAAGAAAAAAAGGTGGAAGTCTATTGTCAGTCAAACCCAATGACCACATTACAACTCCTTTCATAAATTGAAATCTACCATTCTTCTCTGACTGATCATATTGAATTTTATAATTAGAGTTAGATTGAGGGTGGGTGAGATTAAGAGAAAGATAGATGGATAGATATATAGATAGACAGAGAGAGAGAGATAGAGAGAGAGAAATAGATAGATAGATTGATAGATAGATAGATAGATAGATAGATAGATAGAGAGAGAGAGAGAGAGAGAGAGAGAGAGAGAGAGAGAGAGAGAGAGAGAGAGAGAGAAAAAGAGGAGAAAAACAAAGAGAGACAGATGGCTAGACAGAGATTCGAACAGCCAGACAGAGGTATCAGAGACAAAACAAACAGAGAAGGAAGGGAAGACTTTGAAATAAGTACAAATAAACAAATGCAGTCTTTAAACATAAAATCAGCTTTTGTTGGCCTGTGTTCCAAAATGAAACTTCTCTGACAACATGGTTGTCATAATATGTGAATCATAATTCTGAGTAATGACATTGCTCACACAGCACTTATATTATAAATTTATTTTAAGTTAAAATTAACTCAACCTCGTATCAGAAAAAGTGCAATATCACATTTCGCCTCATTCTACTTTACCTTTTAAAACAAGAACAAATTTTATTTTTGAATGTAAGAACAAGATATATGAAATTAGTTTGAACATAAATATATATATATATTTTAAGATGCCAAGGATTTATTGCTCAATAATTGTAATTATATTCTTGAAGGGCTTTTTGTTTGAATCTATGGTTGCATTATCATAACATGAGAGGTAAAAAAACAAAACACGACACTCTGTTTGGTAAGCAAGTTTAGGGGAGATATAATTATAAGAGATTAAAATAAAAAATATTACTTTTCATATATTTCAGAAAGGAGAGGAGAATTCATCTTCTTTTTTTAAATTGTGAATAAAAATTACGAGAACACATGAATGAAAGATGTGTGTATATATAATATAGCATCAAAATAATGGTGAAAACATTGATACAGAAGTAAATGCCGCTGTAAGACAACTCTCTGAAAATTCCAGACTGTTGGCTAATTTTTTAGTGCGTAGTTTGTAGATAAAAATAGATTTAAAGACTTTATGCCCGCAAAAGGCAGACTCACAGACTGTGCATTCTTTATCTCCAGGCAGGCCATTTTATTCCAAGTCCCCCTGAACTCCTGAGAGTATCACTAGCAGCATGTTAGGCTGCTTGTCACTAACACTCTGACAAGATCTTTCTCTACATATAACTGGGTACTCATTCACACGTGATTCAAATGAGGAAAGTAGAGTAAAGTACCTTTGCTAAGAGTACAACGTTTTGGGGAAAAATACATCTATGCCAGCCAGGGGTTTGAACCAGTGTTGTCTTGATTACAAGCTTACACTTCAGTTTAGGTACAATGCCTCACATAGATCTAATCACAAAAATCGAAAATTGAACCCAAATTTAAGCTCTACTTTTTGATTTTCAATGTGCACAAATTTACCTGCTACACTCACAGAGAATACTGAATTATGATAAAGAAAAGCAAACCTCTGAATACAATGTCATCAAGAACCAAGGTCCATTACTTGGTGATAAAAAGCACTTGTAAGCTGGATTGACCTTAGCCACCAGTAGAACATCAAGTTCTTTCTTTGTTGTTGAAAGGTAGGGACAATATAAAAATCACGATGAATTTTTTCACAAAAAGAGAAATGTTGATTTTACCTTTTTTTTATTTTTAAAATTGTGATTATCAGCTATTCTTCTTCTTCGGTTTTCACTACTTGTCTTACTAAATTTTCTAGGAGAGTTGTTTTACAATATATATAACACTTTAAAAATGTTTCAGTGTAGACTCTAGATCTAGAATCTAAATTTATGCAAAGGAAAGCATTTGTTTAGTAACAACTGGTGGACTTTATGAGTATAACTCACTATGACTGTTATTGTAAATTCTCAGGTTCTCATAGCACTCCAGTCACAGAAATTATTGTTTTTGAAGTGGGTATGTAGATCTACTGCAAAATCAGGACATGGAAGCTTGATCCGAAGTCCGCAGAGGTCAAAACAATTTGGCGCGTGCGCAACATTGGAAGAGTGGGAAAGGGGTTGTTTGTGTTGGGTAAGGGGTTAGACTTAAGGGATTGTGATTTATAAAAAGATCTTTTCTAGATCTAGATCTAACTGTTTCCAGTATTATTCTTTTCTTCATTTATTTCTTGAGTTTAACATGAAAAAGGTTTACTCGTGGTATACGGAAGCACTTACTTCCGCATTTGGATTGGCACCGGCAGCCTTCGTCCAACATTAGCCTTTTCGTTTACAATTTAAAATTGACTCTAGATCTAGAGTGCTGTAACGTCAACATGGTTATAACGTCAGTACAGCTGGTTAGTTCTGTTTGGTGTGTCTGTTAAAAGTTCTCTTTATTTCAATAAAAATTCTCTTTATTTCAGAAAAGCTTTCTTTCTATATCAGTTTCCATTCTACCCTCCGGCACATTTCAATAAAAATAATGTCTGTTTCATATTAGGCCTCCTATATAATAAAACTAACAAGAATCTGTTGTGATCGTATTCTGTCTTATAGTGGGTGGTTGTTTTGCTGTTAAAAGAAGCTAGGCTGATATTACAATGGTTATGTTGATGTTATATATATGGGAAATTTGGGACATTCCTTTGCATCAACAGATCAACCAAATCAAATGCACGTTTTAAATGTATCACAGACATCTTCCAGAGCCAGAGGATGATTTGACACAGATAGGTTCCTTTCTTTTACATGACCTCTACTTGATTCTTAGGTAGGATTACTGACGTTACACTACTCTAGATCTAAATCTAGATTTGGAAATTTACAAACATTGCAAAATCTAAATCATAGACACCTAGATCTAGATCTAGGCCTATCTTAAGTATAATATATATAGATCTAAATCAGACTAGATCTAGTCTAGATCTAGAATATATATATATATATATATATATAATAGTCAAGACCTTTGTGATGCTTGTTACATACAAAAAATACATTTAAGTCTAGATCTAATCTAAATCTGTTTGGGGTATGATTGGCCAAACAAAAAATTTTATAAACAGGATTTAAACAATTTCATTTCATGTTTCTTTTATTACTTATAAATAGGATTTATATGATAATGGCAATGGATCCCTTTGATTTCGATTGTCTTTCCTGGAAGGCATAGAACCCTGACTTACTTGTCCAAAGATCCCATCTTTAGGATCATATAAAAAATATATTTCCTAAGAGGCCCTAGCCTAGATTCTATACACACAAATCTAGAGGTCTACCTCAGGTCTCGAGTCTAGATCTAAAAATCTATATCGACAGGAGAACCTACTTCAGTACTTGATACACTGATACACACAAGACAAAGACAAGTAAGGAACAAATCTGACTCAAAAACACTACTGTCGATTTTAAGACACATTTAAAGACGATTAATCAGTCATTAGAATGATTAATTCATTCTGAAAAATCTCCGAGGATCATTCAATTTTACAAGCAACATTAGTCATATCGCTAATATTTCAGTTATGCTTTCAAGCGGGGACATGAGTAAATAGACGGCAGCCATATTCACCCTCGGCAACCCTTTCAAGCATTCCCCCATGGGTGTGTTGTAAAGACAAGGCATTGAAATATTTGTTTACCTGTTAATCGAATTTTCATGTGACTGTGTCTTCTAGGTCCTTCACTAGTCATTTTGAATCCAATTAGAAAGAATAACCATCATTTCAACACATAAATCGTACTAGTCCAGCGCCCTTTTCCTCGCGTCGCTTCTGTGCAAACTGTGTATGCAAATTTCAGTGTGGGCTTCCTTTTCCGTCACTTCCTACCCGACGGTCTGACGTCATTCTCAGGTCAGCGTTGAGTTTTGGAAAACACCTTTTTATTTTTAGACTGGCTTATCATTTCATACAGTGTTCATCTAGGCCCAGGTACTCATTGAATGTCAACCATTCAAACTTTTATCTGATCATAATATCTTTTATTAATACATTGTACTATGTTTTAATATCTTTGAAAATCTAAGCGAAATAGACTTTGAGAGTTTTTAAGAGAATAAGAGGTTTCAATACACTTCTTAGTGCGTTATATTTCTTAATGTTAATCGAACCGATCAAGAAATAGCTTAACTATGTTATTTAAGTTACTTTGTTTGTTTTATTATATGCACAAAAGAAGTTTGTGATATAGCTCGTCTATCACATTAAAAATGAAATGCCAATGACATAATGATATAGAATCCAGGGTGCATCACAGAATTGTGAAATCGTTAAAAAGTGTACTGTTAGTTGCGACGATCGAGCGAGAGCAAACTGGAGGGGATGAAGTTGTTTTTTGGTGAATTTATTGCCTTACAAAATTACGTCACTTAAATTTCAAGAGATAATGTTTTTAATGAGCCTACTTTTGAGATATATCTGAAAACCACGAGTTAACCTGAAGACCCCGCGTTGGGATTAAATATCTTAGTAGTAATTGCAACCCTTTAATTCAATAGACAACAAAAATACAAAGTACAAGACACCAGGTCACTGTTTGTTAAGTAAACGTAGGAAGGTGGGATGATTTGGTATGTATGTGTGTGTGTGTGTGTGTGTGTGTGTGTGTGAAGGGAGGGGTGGGGGCGGGTGTGTGTAGTGTGTACTGGGGATCTGATGAGTTTATATGTAAGGGATGAATCTTGTCTTAAAAACTTATCTCCCATAGAGGGAAAGCCTGGCCTCAAGTGCATTTTCATTCTTATGACATGACTGAGAGGGAGAGAGGGGGTGGGGGGGTCATAAATCTTGAAACAAAACAACGTTGACACAAAATATGTGAGGGTTTAGAAGATGGTTGTTGATTGTTGGGGAGAATGGAGGCGACCAGTCGAAATAGCTGTACACAAAATGATATAATATTGACTTGAAGGTATTGATCAAATTATAATACATAATAGACGACTCCTCTTACTGGCTCTTACGGTTTACGTTAGTGCCTTTGATACTCGGCATATTATGTTATACGGTAAGTCTGGATATGAAGAAAACCTACGTGTCATGAAAAACGCTTACGTTCAGCTGAGAGATGCCGAGAGAGCAAACACGAAATGGCCTGTAAATTTCAAAATGGATTCTCAATTGAACTTTTTTCCTCCCCTCTAGTCCACGTATACATTCTCAGCTCCTCGTACCATTTACTGCTTATCTTCTGAAACTCAATCTCTTTTTCACTTTTTCGATGTTCAATATAAGGATTAACAGGATGCAGAAATTGGGTGCACAGTCACAATATATGGGCCTAAAGTGTAAGGGCAAAGAAGTCATTGTTTAGATAAGGAGAACATCTCAAGACAGGAATTAAATAGTGATATGTAAAGATCACATCGAGAAATTGCGTGGTTCATGTAATAATTTCAACTCAGGATTATTTTTAGTTCAGACTTGTTGGATTTAGTTCTTGAGGCTGAGTGTGACGATTGTTGATTTTGGGTTTTATGTTGTGAGGGCAGATGTAAAGACTTAATAGTGTTGTGTGTGTGTGTGTATTCATGTGTTGTTTGTGTGTAAGTGTAAGGTTCTGTTCTCCCATTATTATTGTTGTAAAATTGGATTTTTGTTTTGTTTGTTAATGGGTTGCTGTTGTTTTTTGTTGAGGTTTGTGTTGGATTTTCCTTTCTTTTTTGTTTTGATGCAAGGCACAGCAACTTTCCCTTGGATGCTTTGGTATTCTCAAAATAGCATTGCTTTTCGCTGATAAATTTATTTTTAGAAAAATTAAATCCCTACTGAAAGACCAATGAAATATTAACTAGTTATTTGTTCTGTTTTTCACTAATATTTTTTTTATCAATTCGTCACCCTCCCATTTGAGGAGAAAGAAAAGATGAAAATTGAAAAACTTTGAACAAAAAATAAACAAAGAATCTGGAAACAATAATAATAGAGACATTCCTCGTAAACAAATAAATTGAAAGTGTGCGACATCCTCTACGATTTCAGGTCAGGCGTAAGTTAGCACAGCTCACGTAAAACAAACAGCCAGGGAGTGGTAACGATTCTTTCTCTCGGGAAGATGATGGTAGCGTTCTCCAACTTTTACTGCGGGCTATGTCTCCTGAATTTACATTTATTTAGATATGAGTTGGGGGTAGGGGGGTGAGAATCGAAAAAAAGATATTCAACCAAATAAACATAGTTGATTTCTTTATAAAAACATCGCATAGAAAGCTATGGCATGTATATAATAGGATAGCCATCTCTATGGGCCAGCCATGGTAAAGCATTTTACGTGTGATCTAATAGTAAAAGGGAAAAGGTTTGTCCTTGCATCATCGTATTGAAAGGCAGAACTTTCATTACCAGTTTCGTTGTAAACAAAATACATGTACATGTAATATCAAAGGGTCAGCATGTCAAAACAATTTTTCTGTCCCTGCCTCAGTCTCCGTCTGT
>JAXRKP010001137.1:0-2500 GCA_037039925.1 Doris montereyensis | reverse complement strand
AGAGAGAAGAAGAAGAAGAAGAAGAAGAAGAAGAAGAAGAAGAAGAAGAAGAAGAAGAAGAAGAAGAAGAAGAAGAAGAAGAAGAAGAAGAAGAAGAAGAAGAAGAAGAAGAAGAAGAAGAAGAAGAAAGAAGAAAGAGAAGAAGACGAAGGAGAAGAAGAAGAAGAAGAAGAAAGAAGAAGAAAATCAAGGAGTAAGATGAAAAAGAACATCAACACCATACCAAGAAAAAGAAGACAACAAGGACCAAGAAAAACATCAAAGACCATACCATGAAAAAGAACATCAACACCATACCATGAAAAAGAACATCAACACCATACCATGAAAGAACACAACACCATACCATGAAAAAGAACATCAACACCATACCATGAAAAAGAACACCAACACCATACCATGAAAAAGAACATCAACACCATACCATGAAAAAGAACACCAACACCATACCATGAAAAAAAGAACATCAACACCATACCATGAAAAAGAACACCAACACCATACCATGAAAAAGAACATCAACATCATACCAATAAAAAGAACATCAACACCATACCGGGAAGAAGAACATCAACACCATACCAATAAAAAGAACACCAACACCATACCAGCAAGAAGAACACCAACACCATACCAGCAAAAGAACATCAACACCATACCAGGAAGAAGAACATCAACACCATACCAATAAAAACACCAACACCATACCAAAGAACATCAACACCATACCAGCAAAAGAACATCAACACCATACCAGCAAGAAGAACACCAACACCAACGAGAAAGAAGAACATCAACACCATACCAATAAAAGAACATCAACACCATACCAGCTAGAAGAACATCAAACCATACCAGAAAGAAGAACATCAACACCATACCAGGAAGAACATCAACACCATACCAGAACATCAACACCATATGAAAAGAACACCAACACCATACCAAAGAAGAACACCAACACCATACCAATAAAAAGAACATCAACACCATACCAATAAAAAAAGAACATCAACACCATACCAGGAAGAAGAACATCAACACCATACCAGCAAGAAGAACATCAACACCATACCAGCAAGAAGACACCACCTGCTAGAGAAGAACACCAACACCATACCAACAGAAGAACATCAACACCACCAGCAAGAAGAACATCACCAGCTAGAAGAACATCAATACCATACCATGAAAGAAGAACACCAACACCATACCAGCAAAAAGAACATCAACACCATATGCCAAAGAACTAAAAAGAACACCAACACCATACCATGAAAAAAGAACATCAACACCATACCAGCAGAAAACATCAACACCATACCATGAAAAAGAACATCAACACCATACCAGCAAGAGAGCACCAACACCATAAATAAAAGAACATCAACACCATACCAATAAAGAAAGAAGAAGAACATCAACACCATACCAATAAAAAGAACACCAACACCATACCAGCAAGAGAACATCAACACCATACCAAAGAACACCAACACCAAAAAGAACACCAACACCATACCAGCAAGAAAACATCAACACCATACCAATAAAAAAACATCAACACCATACCAGAAAGAAGAACATCAACACCATACCAATTAAAAGAACATCAACACCATACCATGAAAAAGAACATCAGCATCCATACCAATAAAAAGAACATCAACACCATACCAGCAAGAAGAACACCAACACCATACGAAAGAAGAACAAAGGTACCGACAAGACCAAGGACAAACAGGTGTGAATTTCAAAGAAATTGTCGATATTTGTTGTTCTCGACTTGAACGCTGGTTTGAAAGAAAACCCCTTTGAATTACCTGATGTGATAGTCATATTGTTTAGCATTTTTACTTAATGATTTTCAAGAACAGGTGTAATCTGTAGCTGTATTAGATTATAATATAGGATGAAACAAAACCAAATGATATAGGAGACATAAGAAGAGATGTAGTGCTCACTTTTAAGTTGTGTGATTAAAGAGTTAAATAAAAGCCAAAAAGAACATGAACAAGCATATAAACAACAAAACAACAGTGGGAAAAGGGCTATTAGGTTAAGAGTGAGTAATAGTAATAAAACTGAAATATTGCACTCCTCCAAGCCATTGTCGAGAAAGCAATATGTTTTAAAATGTGCCAGTAAAAGAAGCCTGCGTTGTGGCTTCAATACTCATAGTTAAAAAATGACATGAATAAGAGGAAAAGCGAAATTAACAAAGAAAGATATTTTGGTTATTTTAACTTTGAAAATTTCTATATAGAGATCTCTTCTCTCAAAAAGTAACAGTTTGAAAAATGTACTACATTCATACTTTTAAATAATGTTTTTTTTTAATTGAACAAAAAATGAAGAAACAAAAATCTGTAGAATAAAAAAGTTAACTGCACTCCATCCCCGCCTTTGAAACTTTATATAATTCTGTCAAAATTTCGATGCAAGCGAAGTTTAAGAAAACACCTGATATAATAATATAGGCTTACTTCAAACACATACT
>JAXRKP010001136.1:157500-162732 GCA_037039925.1 Doris montereyensis | reverse complement strand
CGGACTGACGGACACCTGCAAGGCTGGGATAAACTCGTTTTCATTATTACCATCGTCGGGAATGACGGAGACTCCTTTGTTGACTGCAAATCTCTCGGTCAAAGAAACTAGTTTTACTATGATACAAAGTCGCTAGCCGTTAGCCCAATCGACCTTACTCTGTTGTCAATATTGAAGGAAATTCCTTTTGACACATTTGAATTCGTTGTCATTCAACCATGACATCGCTTTTACCATAAATCCGCTGGACACAGCCATACATATTATTATTCCAGTCTTTTGATAAGGAATTATCTTTTTCGTATTCTACGTGTCCTATGTTGGCCGGCGATTTTCTTTGGGTCTTGATAATATCCCTACCGTTTTCTTTCATCGCTGTTCGTGAGAATAAATCTCTCTGCTATTGTTGTCACTGGCTTCATGTTACAATGGAGACGAACACAAAAAATGTCCATAGATTGTGATGGAGGTTGCAAGTCGTGTTGATACACATGTCTCATTATTACAATGTGTTAGTATCCTTTAGCATTTTTCGATCCGTCTCTGTCGGTCACGTGGGCAGTTGGCGTCTGCTACTGGTACGTCCTTCTTCTTTCTCCTCACTGTTTCACATAGCTTTCATCTTGCGGTTTCCTTCCTTGTAATTCACCCTGAGATCACCGCACAATAAATATGGTGGATGTAAATTTTATTGAAACAGACACCATGAAGCTGTCGGTCGTTGTCTCTCGTGGGTGGGTGGTGTGGGTAGTTCGTGGGCGTTACTGGTAGTATTTCTCATCGTGTTCCTTTCAATTGACCTGTAGATCACTAAGTCTCTGTCTCTGTCTATCTTCTGTCTCTGTCTATCTATGTCTCTCTGTTCTGTCTCTTTCATTTCTGTGACCTGTCTCTCATCTCGATGGTCGGATTTGTCTGTCTGTCTCTCACTCTCTCTCTCTCTCTCTCTCTCTCTCTCTCTCTCTCTCCTCTCTCTCTCTCTCTCTCTCTCTCTCTCTCTCTCTCTCTCTCTCTCTCTCTCTCTCCTCTCTCTCTCTCTCCTCTCTCTCTCTCTCTCTCTCTCTCTCTCTCTCTCTCTCTCTCTCTCTCTCTTCTCTCTCTCTCTCTCTCTCTCTCTCTCTCTCTCTCTCTCTCTCTCTCTCTCTCTCTCTCTCTCTCTCTCTCTCTCTCTCTCTCTCTCTCTCTCTCTCTTTGTCTCTCTCTCTCTTTGTCTGTCTCTCTCGCTCTCTGTGTGTCTGTCTCCCCTTCTCTCTCTCTCTCTCTCTCTCTCTCTCTCTCTCTCTCTCTCTCTCTCTCTCCTCTCTCTCTCTCTCTCTCTCTCTCTCTCTCTCCCTCTTTCCCTCTTCCTCTTTCTCCTCTTTCTCTCCCCCCAACCTCTAACCACTCCACACAGATACATGCACACACACACACACACACATACTCTGTGCCTTCTGCCCTATCATTCTCTGTCTTCCTATCTGTTTGTGTGTCTATATATTTCACTGTCGGTCTGTCTGTCTATATGTCTGTCTGTCTGTCTGTCAATCGCTCCCAGACACACACACATACACACGCACAAAACACACACAAACACGCACTCACCAACATTTGTAACAAATCCCTACTGCCCAACATTCTCCATTAAACTATTACTATGTACATAGCCTGCACACACACACACACACATACACACACACACAACACATTGAAAATGTATGTAAATGGCAACTCTTTTTTAAACCGTCACACTCCTTTACACATCAAACAAAGCAAGCAAACACTTCTTTTTTCTTCTTCTCTTTGTGTTTTGTTTTTTGTTTGTTTTGCTACACATAAGAACTTTCTGGATGTCATCATCAAAGCACGGAAACTATCATTGGTGAATGCACACAGCACGGTCATATTTTGCCTCAGTTCGCATAGGTTTAGATCTTTATCGTCGTTTATTATAATAATGATAATAAAACAGAAGAACTCAGACGGGGAAATATATGTAGATGTGTTTGATGGAGTGGAGAGACTGCAGGCAGACTGGCAAATGGAATCACACGGTGGACCTTTGGGCACGCATGATTGCCCAGGAGACGTTCTATATAGAGAGTTTTCTCAGGCGTGAGAGAGATGAGTGACAGAGTAATTCTCCTGGAGTATGATAGCCTACATATTAAATGTATGCTATGATATCTATATTATTATTATTATCATTATCATTATCATTGTTATCAGTATTATTATTATTATTATTATCATCATTATCATTATCATCATTATTATTATTATTATTATTATTATTATTATTATTATTATTATTATTATTATTATTATTATTATTGTTATTATTCTTATTCTTATTCTTATTCTTATTATTATTATCATTATCAGTATCATTATCATTATCATTATTATTATTATTATTATTAATATTATTATGTTCGAAAGTTTGAACCGTTTGTATCATTTCGATTCATTACATCCAACATAATGTGCTGTGTTCTAAATGGAGAGTTTAAAGGAGAGAGCAAGGATAGAGGGCGTGTGACGTATAGAGGATATGTGACAAAGATAGAGGATTTGTGACAAGGATAGAGGATTTGTGACAAGGATAGAGGATTTGTGACAAGGATAGAGGATTTTTGACAAGGATAGAGGATTTGTGACAAGGATAGGGATTTGTGACAAGGATAGAGGATGTGTGACAAGGATAGAGGATTTGTGACAAGGATAGAGATTAGTGACAAGGATAGAGGATTTGTGACAAGGATAGAGGATTTGTGACAGGATAGAGGATCTGTGACAAGGATAGAGGATTTGTGACAAGGATAGAGGATTTGTGACAAGGATAGAGGATTTGTGACAAGGATAGAGGATCTGTGACAAGGATAGAGGATTTGTGACAAGGATAGAGGATTTGTGACAAAGATAGAGGATTTGTGAACGGATAAACTGGTAATAAGTAGGACCTACCATCAACGCCTGTCAAATCGCCTCATCACACTACACCAGTACTGTAAGGACGTGGAAGGAAGGAAGGAAGGAGGACGGAAGAGGAGGAGGACGAGGAGGAGGAGGAGGAGAAGAAGAAGAGAAGAAGAAGAAGAAGAAGAAGAGGAGGAGGAGGAGGAGGAGGAGGAGGAGGAAGAAGAAGAAGAAGAAGAGGAGGAGGAGAAGGAGGAAGAAGAAGAAGAAGAAGAAGAAGAAGAAAAGAAAACTACGATTAAGAAGGAGAAGGAGAAGACAAAGAAGATTATACTGCCACGAACGTGAATGAAATGTGTAGAGGTTAAGAGTAGTAGACCTAGATGTTATATTGCATAGTAATATAGAAGATCTTATCATGTATTATATTTCCTGAGTAAGTGGAGCGTACCTCTCCCAAACTAGAGCCACCTAGATCTAGCTTCGATCCGTGCATGATGTAAAGGTTTTACTTTCTTCTTCTTCTTCTTCTTCTATTTTTTTAGACGAAACCAAAACCGTTGCACGATGTTAGTGTTGCCGTACTTGTTTGTTTGAGTTGTTTGTCTTTTTCTTCCAGTTTTTTTTTTCAAACTTAAAATCAAATAACATTATCATCATAATATTAATTGGTGGGTGGTTAGCGGAGCGTTGCTTATTGATCCTATTTTTTTTTCCTTTCATTTGTTTACCTGGCCTATCTTTCATCTTGCTATCCATTCACACTAAATTCACCGCTTATTATGGTGTGCGAGGTAAAACAAAAATAATTATGAAACAAACATCATTTTTGCAATCGACAGTAATAGCAGCAGTCGCAGTTCTGCAACAACAACAACAACAACAACAACAACAATAACGAGAAAAAGATGACATTAGTTGTTGTCAAGTGACACATTTTTGCATTACGCTTCCAAGACGATTACGTTAGGTGTTTGAAACAAGTCTGTGAACAACTACGTAACAAACGGTCTTGCTACTAAAACACACACTCACACATGTAAACACACACACACACACACACATACACATGACACATCCACATTACAAACATAGAAACACACTCGGTAGTCCAGAAGCAAGGTATCGTCCTCTCAACCAAAAGGTCGTGAGTTTAAGCCCCGCTGACGATTGAAAACAATTCTTGACTTTGTTCGAGTAAAATCTATCCCCCTGGTCCAGGTAGATCCAGATGGATCGACACCTAGTCCATCGGAGACGGACGATAAAAAGGAGTCCCGTGTGCAGATCACGCCACTCTTTTTCACGTTAAAGATACCTTGGCTGTTTGCAAAGCAGTCCAGGCAACAACAACAACAAAATCCAAACCAAAACCCCGAGATCACCTTAGTTAAGATGTAATGAGATAATTTTTATTGATCTCAGGTGAGAAAATTAACTTGGTCACGTGATACAATTTGACAAAGCTACAAACAAATGTCTATATTAACATTAAAACACAACTAGAATAGGTATAATAATATGTAAGGGAGTAATTGAAGAGAATGGAAAAATGGAAAAATGGAAAAATGCCCTCAATCGTAGACAGTGTTGTGGCTGTGGGTAACCAATTCTAAATCAAAATAAATTTTTAAAACTCACAAACACACAGACACACACGTACACACACACATATACACACACACACACACACACAAATAAATGAAACAATTAGCCCATTCATTTTATTATCTAATTTCACATGATGATAATGTAGTAGAATTGTTTAAGATGCACTAATATTTTCTCAAGGGGTTTTCTTGTTATGTGTAACATATACATTTTATATATCTCTGCTACTCACATGACATTAAGCACAATGCAAACTGATAGATTGGGGCACGGAGTCGGGGGGGGGCATATTATTGCCTTTCCTTTCTTTCCTTTTGTCTTCCATTGCACTATTACACAGTGTTTACCCCCCCCCCCACTCGCCCTTCCCATCCCCCTTTTTATTCCCTGCCAAAGCAAAACAATCCAAATAACTGAAACACTCAAACAAAATACATATCACACACACACACACACACACACACACACACACACACACACAAACAATCCCGCAAACAAACAACAAAATACACAATATAATTAAAGCAGCATAAAAAACAATAACAAAGAAGAAAAAAAAACTTTTTTTTTCTCCTGAAAGTAAGAAACCATATTGTATTAGATATTATTGTGTCAAATCTTGCTCAAAATACGCTAATCGTAATCCCTGTTGGTTGTTGGTGTGCAAACAAACCAGCAACCGATCGTCGTCGACTGACTCGTACGATAAGGACTACTTGAAAT
>JAXRKP010001136.1:132500-155000 GCA_037039925.1 Doris montereyensis | reverse complement strand
TCGGAGACGGACGATAAAAAGGAGGCCCCGTGTACAAATCACAACACCCGTACACGTTAAAGATCCCTTGACTGTTTGCAAGGCAGTCCTGGCAACATTAAAAACTTTTACCAAAAACCCCGAGATCGTCTTAGTTGTGGATGTGGGTAAATCAAATCAAATCAAATCAAATCAAATCAAATCAAATCAAATCAAATCAAATCAAAATCGAATTGAATACTAACTGGTTTTTTATTTGATTAACCCACATTCACAACTAAGGTGATCTTGGGGCTTTTTTTGCTCGACTGCCTTGGGATCTTTAAAGTGCACAGTGTGTTGTGATCTTCGCACACGGGGCCTCCTTTTTATCGTCCGTCTCCGATGGACTAGGTATCGATCCACCTACTTGAACCAAGGGGGAAGATTTTACCGAAAAAAACTTGAGAAAATATTTCAACCGTCGGCGGGGCTTAACTAAACCCACGATCTTTGGGTTGAAGAGTGGCCGACACCTTACCTCTGGACTACCGAGGTCCCCCTCAATACTAACTACTACCAAAGACTTTGCTATTACCATTGATTTCTCGTGTATTTTTAGCCCAGCAAACTTTGTGTTCTAACTTTGACATAATATGGCTTTAAAAAACCCAATTAAACAAACCGTTAAAAGATCGAGAATGAATTCAATCTCTTGGCAACCATGGCAAAGCAACAAAAAATAGAAATAAAAGGATTTTAAAAAAAAAACCCCAAAAAACTAAGGTCTCAATGGTTGAGAATGGAACTTGGTACCTAGAGATTCCACTCCATCACCCTAACCACTACACCACGGAGGTTGCATGTTGTTGGGCATTCATAAAGGATCATATTTATTGTGACTCAGAGAATAATAACATGTGAAGGTTGTGGCTGAACCGTAGTGTTGTAAGCTGGTAATCATGACGACACTGGTTCAAACCCTACTTAAGTCTAGGTGGGTTTTCAAATATTTCACAACGTTGTACTCTTGGAAAAGTGCTTCACTCTCCTTTCCTCACTTGACTCAGCTGTGAATGAGTACCCAGCTGTAGGTAAAGAAAGATCTTGTCAGAGCGTTAGTACGAGAGGTGTAACAGGCTTGTGTACTGTATGCTCCCCCAGGAGTTGAATAGGACTTGAACGAAATGGCCTGCTGGGGGGATAAGTGATGTACAGTTGTTGGTGAGCCTGCACATGTGCGGGGATACGGATTGAAATCCATCTTTATCTTTATCGTTATCTTTATCTTTATATTTATTTTAGCTTTATCTTTAGCTTTAGATTTATCTTTAGCTTTATCTTTATCTTTATATTTATCTTTAGCTTTAGATTTATCTTTAGCTTATCTTTAGCTTTATATTTATCTTTATCTTTATCTTTATCTTTATTATGTAATCAAGATCTTGATCTAGAGCTATATGATTACATGATTGACCATTTGGTTGTTAGTGTTAGATGTGGCTCCATAGTTTTACTTTACGCTGATGCGGTGGGTGACGATGATCACTCTGCTTGTCAATGGAGAGCTCCAGGCATTTTGATATCGAAATTAATGGAGGGCGACAGAGGCCGTTGTTTTGGTTGATAGGGCATGAACTTTGACTTCTTTTTTTTTTTTTTAGGAAACGAAACTTAAAACTGTTCCTCTTGTCAATTTACTTACAAATCGACCTTCCCCCCCCCCCTTTTTATATATATATTTTTGCCTTTTATCTTTCTCAAACCAGCAGTTTGGGGGTGGAATCGGTAGTACAGAGGTAAGGTGTCGGTCTCTCAACCAAAAGGTCGTGGGTTCAAGCTTGACGGTGGTTGACACACAGTAAAATCTACCCTCACCCCCGGGTCCAGGTAGGTGAATCGACACCTAGTCCCATCGGAGACGGACGATAAAAAATGAGGCCCCGTGTGCAGATCAAAACACTCTGTGCAATTTAAGCTCACTTGGCCGCTTACAGACAGGACAGTCCGGGCAGAATTTTAAAATCCTACCAAAAAAACCCGATATCATATTAGTTGTGATTGTGGGTAAAAATCAAATCAAATCAAACCAGCTGTATCTACGAATGATCGAAGTGAGCAATAAATACAGGTACATGTAGGTCCCATTTCTTCCTTCCGTCCTGTCTGTCTGTCTGTCTGTCTGTATGTCCTTCATATTGCCATATCCTCTCAATTCACCTTGAGATCACCTTGAAATACTCGGGTTGTGTCAAATGAATTTAACCACTCATATAACTTACATGTTATTATATCTGCTTGATTCCTTTCGTTTCTTTCTACCTTGTCTTTACATCATTCTTTTTGCCCCTTTATCCCCCCCCTTTCATCGTTCTCTCTCTCTCTCTCTTCTCTCTCTCTCTCTCTCTCTCTCTCTCTCTCTCTCTCTCTCTCTCTCTCTCTCTCTCTCTCTCTCTCTCTCTCTCTCTCTCTCTCTCTCTCTCTTTCTCTCCCTCTCTCTCTCACACACTCTCTCTCTCTCTCTCCCCCTCCCTCTCTCTCCCTCTCTCTTTTTCTTTCCCTATCTCCCCCTCCTCTCTCTCTCTCTTTCTCTACCCCCCTTCTCTCTCTCTCTCTCTCTCTCTCTCTCTCTCTCTCTCTCTCTCTCTCTCTCTCTCTCTCTCTCTCTCTCTCTCTCTAATCCACCTCACTTCCACCCCGTCCGTCGCCCACTTCATCTCCAATCTCAACTGACTTTTTTTTTTCCACTTCTATGTCACATTCTGCATGCCCACTGCTTACAGGCGAAAGAGGGAAGATCAACGCTAAAACATACCTTTAGTTTCTTTTGAACCTTTAGTTTTACCAGATAGAGAACGACTCCTCTTTTTGGAACGTGGAAGATGAAGAGGTGTTCCCTCCTCACCTTCCCCTTCCCACACACGGGCACACACGTACACTCGTGCGTGCGCTCTCACACATACGTGCCGTAGCCGCAAGTAAAATTTTCAATTTAAGATAAATTGTACAGGCCAAATACCTCATCCAAATGTCTCTGTCTCTCTCCTTGTCTATTTTCTCTGTCCTTTCTTTCTGTCACACTGTCTCTGACTCTGCCTCTGTCTATCTGTCCGTCTGGCTTGCTGGCTGTCTCTGTCTCTGTCTGTCTGTCTGTCTGTCTGTCTGTCTGTCTCTCTCTCTCTCTCCCTCTCTCTCTCTCTCTCTCTCTCTCTCTCTCTCTCTCTCTCTCTCTCTCTCTCTCTCTCTCTCTCTCTCTCTCTCTCTCTCTGTCTGTCTTTTCGGTCATTCTCTTTCTCTCTCTCTCTCTCTCTCTCTCTCTCTCTCTCTCTCTCTCTCTCTCTCTCTCTCTCTCTCTCTCTCTCTCTCACGCAGTCGTCTCCTCATCTCCTTGCCCCTTAAATAAATGTCTTATGTTATGAGCTGTACGGTTGTCAAGGAAACGCCCTTCTTTTGGGCTCCTCTAAGGTATGCGTCCGCCATTTTTGCTAGCACCTTTGCCGTTTGCTCGACAACCGTCGTCTTGTCATCTTCAAACAAACGTTACCGTACCATTTTAGCCACGTGGGTAGGTGGGTAAGAACATGGCCTTAGCTAGATCTAGTTTAAAACCAGGTGTGTACCGTACCCGTCTTCACCTCTTACCAACTGTGAAACGACAGCAATTCATCCAGTCCCTCCTGGTAGGTTTTTTCGTCTTTTTCTACAATTCTTTTACCTCCCTGCCGCCACCTTGCTGTCGTAGTTTTATTCACCACCATGTTGCCGTGTAAGATAGAGGTGGTAAATTCCGATCAATCAAACAATCAATTAATCAATCAATCAATCCATGAATCAACCAGTCAATTAATGAGTCAATCAATCAGTCAGTCAGTCAGTCAATTAGTCAACCAATCAATCAACCAATTAGTCAGCGAGTCGGTCAATCAATCAATCAATCAATCAGTCAGTCTATCAATCAATCAGTCAGTCTATCAATCAATCAGTCAGTCTATCAATCAATCAGTCAGTCTATCAATCAATCAGTAAGTCAGTCAGTCTATCAACCAATCAATCAGTTAGCCAATCAATCAGTCAGTCAGTCAGTCAGTCAATCAATTAATCAGTCAGTCAGTCAATCAATCAATTACTCAATCAATCAATCAATCAATGAATCATTGAACCAATACTTAATATCTTTTACTCTACATCTCGATGCAATCGTAAGGACTTGAATGAGTGTTGCTGCAAAGTCCCCCCCCTTTTCCGTCTTTTCTTGGACATATGTCTTTGATCTTGCGGTATTTCTCTTCATCTCTTCATTCACCTTGAGATCACCGCGTATGGTTGGCGTGGTAAATTGTGATGAAAGTAGCTTGACTTAGCAGCATTGACAAGAGCAGGTGTTCACCAAGCAATTGCATTGAAAAGCAATGCTGCCAACTACGTTCAGTCGTCGTCAAGTTGCCTTTCCTGCTTCGAACATGGGGAAAGTAGTGGGTTGACACAAACTGTTTGAAACAAGTTGTTTGATGGGCACAGTTAGTCAATTGAGAGAGAAAGAGGGAGGAAGCGAGAGAGAGAGAGAGAGAGAGAGAGAGAGAGAGAGAGAGAGAGAGAGAGAGAGAGAGAGAGAGAGAGAGAGAGAGAGAGAGAGAGAGAGAGAGAGGGAGAGGGAGAGAGAGAGAGAGAGAGAGAGAGAGAGAGAGAGAGAGAGAGAGAGAGAGAGAGAGAGAGAGAGAGAGAGAGAGAGAGAGAGAGAGAGAGAGAGAGAGAGAGAGAGAGAGAGAGAGAGAGACAGAGAGACAGAGAGAGTTAGACAGAGAGAGAGAGACAGACAGACAGACAGACAGACAGACAGAGAGAGAGAGAGAGAGAGAGAGAGACAGAGACAGAAATAGACATATAATAATCTTCAGAAACAAAACGAAATTCAAAATTTTAAAAAAACCAACTTGTTTGCACATTTTAGGTCTAATTTTTAAATAACTGAATCATAGAATAAGATAGCTTAGGAAAAAAAGGATTGTATTCAAAATTTTAAAAAATCACCAACTTACTTGAGTTCATTGTTGCTGATTGAATAAGCTTCCAGATACATGTATTCGTTTTTGAAAGGAGTAGAGCGTCTGTTATTTCTTTCATTTTGCAACATTCTGTATGTTAACTATAAAAATAAAAGAATACATTGTGTAAATGATTGAATTGAAATGTATACAATACCCAAAGTTGCCAAAGTTGAATAATGTTGTTATTAGTATGAGTAGTGCGATATTGAAAATTATAAACTTATGAATATTTGCGACGTTTATTATAAAACATGTACTACTACTTTTGCTACTACTACTACTACTACTACTACTACTACTACTGCTACTACTACTACTTTTACTACTATTATTACTACTACTAACTATAAATGATACTACTACTACTACTACTACTGATTGAATACTACTGTATAACATACCCAAAGTTGCTACTGAATAATGCTTACTGCTACTGCTGATATTGAAAATTATGCTACTAGCTACTGTACTACTACTGCTACTGCTATACTACTACTGCTATACTGCTACTGCTACTACTACTACTACTACTATAATACTACTACTACTACTATTACTACTACTACTATTATACTGGTACGTGGTTCGTAATGTGCTACTGCTACACCTTGTATAATGAGATATACTAAATGGAGGGAACTGTCAATTGCTACACCTATTGAATACTGCTACTGGTACAGCTGCTATTGCTGTTTCTACTACTATTATTATAAATGGTCTGTAATCTACATGCTGTTCTTGTGGCATGAGTATCGATGCTGGTGAATCCCTGTCAGACATATAATGAGACTGTAATCAACATAGCCAATGTTCGATTTCATCCTGAGATCCAAAATGGGGGAATGGTCAACAGTGACTCAATCATGGAGATAAAACAAAATCGTAAAGGTCAACAGCGCACACCAATATAATGAGATAAAACAAAATGGAGGAAAGGTCAACAGCCCACACAATATAATGAGATGAAACAAAATGGGGAAAGGTCAACAGCCCACACCAATATAATGAGATGAAACAAAATGGGGGAAAGGTCAACAGCCCACATCAATATAATGACATGAAAACAAAATGGGGAAAGGTCAACAGCCCACATCAATATAATGAGATAAAACAAAATGGGGAAAAGGTCAACACCCCACACCAATATAATGAGATAAAACAAAATGGGGGAAAGGTCAACAGCCCACACCAATATACTGAGATAAAACAAAATGGGGAAAGGTCAACGGCCCACACCAATATAATGAGATAAAACAAAATGGGGGAAAGGTCAACAGCCCACACCAATATACTGAGATAAAACAAAATGGGGGAAAGGTCAACAGCCCACACCAAGATAATGAGATAAAACAAAATGGGGGAAAGGTCAACAGCCCACATCAATGTAATGAGATAAAACAAAATGGAGAAAAGGTCAACAGCGCACACCAATATAATGAGATAAAAGAAAATGGGAAAGGTCAACAGCGAATTTTCTGCATGATTCATATTAACTAAAACCGTCTTAAAGCCTTGAGACCCATACTATCGAAGCATGTCCTTGTTTATGTAGTGTTAAGTGGAATATGGGATAGAATACATGCATCATTCTTACTACATATGTATAGTGTCAAATTGTTTTCAAACGTGAACCGTATGTGTAGTGCCAAATTGTTTTCAAACGTGAACCGTATGTGAAGTGTCAAATTGTTTTCAAACGTGAACTGTATGTAAAATGCCAAATTGTTTTCAAACGTGAACCGTGTGTGAAATGCCAAATTGTTTTCAAACGTGAACTGTATGTGAAATGCCAAATTGTTTTCAAACGTGAACCGTATGTTTGCCAAATTGTTTTCAAACGTGAACAATGTGAAGTGCCAAATTGTTTTCAAACGTGAACTGTATGTGAAGTGCCAAATTGTTTTCAAACGTGAACCGTATGTGTAAAATTGTTTCCAAACGTGAAATGTTTTCAAACGTGAACTGTATGTAGCCAAAATATTTTCAAACGTGAATCGTATGTGTAACCAAAATGTTTTCAAATGTGAACCGTATATGAAACATAAAATGTTTTCAAATGTCTAATTGAAACACAAATTGTTTCCAAATGTCTACTGTATGTGAAGCCCAAAATGCAAAAGTCATCGTATGTGTAACACAAAATGTTTTCAAATGTCTATCGTATGTGAAACACAAAATGTTTTCAAACGTCTATCGTATATGTAACACAAAATGTTTTCAAATGTATATCGTATATGAAACATGTTTTCAAATGTATATCGTATATGTAACACAAAATGTTTTCAAATGTATATCGTATGTGTAGCCCAAAATGTTTTCACCGTATATCGTATGTGTAGCCCAAAAATGTTTTCACCGTATATCGTATGTGTAGCCCACCGTAAAAAATGTTTTCAAACGTATATCGTATGTGTAGCCCAAAATGTTTTCACCGTATATCGTATGTGTAGCCCAAAATGTTTTCAACGTATATCGTATGTGTAGCCCAAAATGTTTTCAAACGTATATCGTATGTGTAGCCCAAAATGTTTTCAACGTGTGTAGTGTAGCCCAAAATGTTTTCAAACGTGTATCGTGTCGTGTACAATGAAATGCTTTCAAGCAATCGTATTGCATTTTTCAAGCGAGGTTCCAAAAGATGTCAAACGTGTATTGCATGTGGAACGCCATAGTATATTTTTAAACTGCAAAATGCATCACATTTGAGGTTCCAAATGATGTCAAACGTGTATTGCATGTGGAACACCATAGTATATTTTTAAACTGCGCATCACATTTGAGGTTCCAAATGATGTCAAACGTGTATTGCATGTGGAACGCCATAGTATATTTTTAAACTGCGCATCGCATTTGAGGTTCAAAAGATGTCAAACGTGTATTGCATGTGGAACACCATAGTATATTTTTAAACTGCGCATCACACTTGAGGCTCCAAACATCTTGAACCGTGTGGCTCACTATTATTGAGAACCAAATTATTCCAATCGTACCTTAGTATTTTAATGTAATGTATATACCATAAGATGGTTTAAACTAGGATTTCTCAACCGTATCTGCTATGCCTCGTGCCTCTATAGACAACTTTCTATCTTCTCGCACCCACTAGAAAAGTAGTATCTCCTAATTATGAAGATGAAGAAGGCAATTTATACTAAATTTATTTGCGCAACAAGGTTTTGCACCCCATAAAAATGTTCTCTCGCACCCCTAGGGAAGGGGGGGTATGACACCCCCAGTTGAGAACATATGGTTTTAAACAGTATATTATAATAATGTGTAGTTTGTCATTTATTCTGTAACCGGGATTACTTACTACACACTGTCTTTAGCTTTGGTGGTGAATTAAGGGATGGCTTTCACCCGGAAAGAAATTCCATGTCAATATTTGCACGTTCACGGGAGGATTTCCTGTACCAGGATCTCGGCGTCTGACGCAATCATGGAGCAGGATGGTGCAAGCATCACATCGGTAGTCCAGGGGTAAGGTGTCGACCTCTCAACCAAAAAGTCATGGGTTCAAGCCCCGACAGGGTTTGAAAAGTTTTCTTGAGTTTTTGTTTTGATTTTTTTTCGAGTTAAAACATACCATCCTGATCCAGATGGATGGATCGATACTTAGTCCCAACGGAGACGGACGATAAAAAGGAGGTCTCATGTGCAGCAGATCACATCACTCTGTGCATGTTAAAGTTCCCTGGGCTGTTTACAGGGTAGTCCCGAGGAAAAACAAATCCTACCAAAAATCCTAGATAACCTTTGTCGTGGGTATGTGTAAAAATCAAATCTTTTCAATTTTAAAACAACCTAAACAACAATCTTGGGAAATGCCTCACGTTTTCAATTTTATAAAAACAACCTTGGGACAGATGCCTCACGATTTCAATTTTATAAAAACAACCTTGGGACAGATGCCTCACGTGGATTTCAATTTTATAAAAACAACCTTGGGATAGATACCTCACGTGGATTTTATAAAAAAAAAACAATTTTATGGATTTCAAAAAAAAAAACAACATTGGGGCAAATGCCTCACGTGGATTTCAATTTTATAAAAAAAACAACATTGGGGCAAATGCCTCACGTGGATTTCAATTTTATAAAAAACAACCTTTGGACAGATACCTCACGTGGATTTCAATTTTGACAAAATAAATAATTTAATTTCTAAGAACTAATTTTGCTTAGTCACGTGATATGGCTGTTGTGCCCCTCCCCCCCCTACCACCCTCCCTCCCTCCCTCCTCCGAGTGGCTGGTCTGCCGGACTTGGGATCATGAGGTTCCGGTTTCAAATCCCAGCAAATCTAGTTTCAACGTTGCGTTCCTTGGAAAAAAATGCTTAACGCGCATTTGCCCCACTCGATCCACGTGAAAATGGGTACAAGCACTAGCTTGGGAGTAAAACAAAATCTGCGTCCGATCCGACTACTAGCGTCATGTCCAGGAGATCATTAATAACACCTGTTCCACTTCACGCTACTATAGAAACCGGAATAGGCTCCGGCTCTTACGGCCGTATAGGCCTTGAAGGAACCTATACAAGATGTGTTATGGTGAATGATGTTCATTCCTCACGCTCATTTAATACTGTTTCTCAGTCATACCCCAATCTATTTTTACAACCGAGGAGATGAAACCCAAAGGCGTTCGTTATTAAGAACCATCCTCACACCCAGATTTAGCCTGTGTACTTTCATCCACCCGAGCCTTGTTCTGAAGGAATTTTCCACTCCTAGTCAAGATGCTATGTCGCTGCAGCTCTGCCTGTTCGAAAATAAAAGGGACGCTGTTCGTAAGCTTACCTGTTGAAAGAAACAACTTGACCTCCATCAATGTCAAACAGTGTGTCTCTGCATCTCAAATTTCCTTTCCCCAGCTTCTGTGTTTGAGTTAAAGAATTACATCGTAAAACTCGTACATGGAGAGCTCAATGCTGAGGTCGAGTTTTTACGAAGTCGTTAGAGTTAGAGTTTACGAAGTCGTGATGGGTTAACGAAGTCGTTAGGGTTTATGAAGTTGTTAGAGTTTACAAAGTTGTTAGGGTTTATAAAGTTGTTAGGGTTTATAAAGTCGTTAGGGTTTATGAAGTTGTTAGGGTTTATAAAGTTGTTAGGGTTTATGAAGTCATCAGGGTTTATGAAATCATCAGGGTTTATGAAGTCATCAGGGTTTATGAAGTTGTTAGAGTTTACAAAGTTGTTAGGGTTTATAACGTTGTTAGAGTTTACGAAGTCGTTAGGGTTTATGAAGTTGTTAGAGTTTACAAAGTTGTTAGAGTTTACAAAGTTGTTAGAGTTTATAAAGTTGTTAGTTGTTAGTTGTTAGAGTCTACGAAGTTGTTAGGGTTTATGAAGTTGTTAGGGTTCACGAAGTTGTTAGGGTTTATGGTTTTACGGTTTATGAAGTTGTTAGGGTTCATGAAGTTGTTAGGGGGTTTTTATGAAGTTGTTAGGGTTTATGAAGTTGATAGGGTTCATGAAGTTGTTAGGGTTTATGAAGTTGTTACGGTTTATGAAGTTGTTAGGGTTCATGAAGTTGTTAGGGTTTATGAAGTTGTTGAGGTTTATGAAGTTGTTAGAGGTTTATGAAGTTGATAGGGTTTATGAAATCGTTAGGGTTTATGAAGTCGTTAGGGTTTATGAAGTCGTTGAGGTTTATGAAGTTGTTAGGGTTTATGAAATTGTTGAGGTTTATGAAGTCGTTAGGGTTTATGAAGTTGTTAGGGTTTATAAAGTTGTTAGGGTTTATAAACTTGTTAGGGTTTATGAAGTTGTTAGGGTTTATGAAGTTGATAGGGTTTATGAAGTTGTTAGGGTTTATGAAGTTGTTAGGGTTTATGAAGTTGTTAGGTTTATGAAGTTGTTAGGGTTTATGAAGTTGTTGAGGTTTATGAAGTTGTTAGGGTTTATGAAGTTGTTAGGGTTTATGAAGTTGTTGAGGTTTATGAAGTTGTTAGGGTTTATGAAGTTGTTAGGCTTTATGAAGTTGTTAGGGTTTATGAAGTTGTTAGGGTTTATGAAGTTGTTGAGGGTTTATGAAGTTGTTAGGGTTTATGAAGTTGTTGAGGTTTATGAAGTTGTTAGGGTTTATGAAGTTGTTAGGGTTTATGAAGTTGTTAGGGTTTATGAAGTTGTTAGGGTTTATGAAGTTGTTAGGGTTTATGAAGTCGTTGAGGTTTATGAAGTCGTTAGGGTTTATGAAGTCGTTGAGGTTTATGAAGTCGTTGAGGTTTATGAAGTCGTTGAGGTTTATGAAGTCGTTGGTGTTTATGAAGTTGTTGAGGTTTATGAAGTCGTTGAGGTTTATGAAGTCGTTGAGGTTTATGAAGTTGTTGAGGTTTATGAAGTCGTTGGTGTTTATGAAGTTGTTGAGGTTTATGAAGTCGTTGGTGTTTATGAAGTCGTTGAGGTTTATGAAGTCGTTGTTTATGAAGTCGTTGAGGTTTATGAAGTTGTTGAGGTTTATGAAGTCGTTGAGGTTTATGAAGTCGTTGGTGTTTACGAAGTCGTTACGTTTTACGATGTCGACAGAAATTTCTGGCATGAGGTCGATGTGCTCGAACCATTCGCCGCGGTTAAACATAATAATATAGTTTGATTTTGTTCACATTACGAGAAAGAACTTTGATCTTTCCACCGTCTCACCCCATCCCTCTCTCACTTCTTTTGGAGCCGTAAAACTGTCTATCCTGTCACTCCATCCTTGTCTCTCTTCTTTTGGAGGCGTAAAACTGTCCATCCTCTCACTCCATCCTTGTCTCACTTCTTTTGGAGGCGTAAAACTGTCCATCATCTCACCCCATCCTTGTCTCTCTTCTTTTGGAGGCGTAAAACTGTCCACTTTCACACCCCATCCTTGTCTTTCTTCGTTTGGAGACGTAGAACTTTCCATCCTCTAACCCCATCCCTCTCTCGCATTTCTTTTGGAGGCGTAGAACTGTCCACCCTCACACCCCATCCCTCTCTCGTACTTCTTTTGGAGGCGTAGAACTGTCCACCCTCATACCCCATCCCTCTCTCTCACTTCTGTTAGAGGCGTAAAACTGTCCACCCTCACACCCCATCCCTGTCTCTCTTCGTTTGGAGGCGTAAAACTTTTCACCCTCTCACCCCATCCCTCTCTCACTTCTTTCGGAGGTGTAGAATCATACTCTTATTTTTCTTCTTCTTCTTCTTCTTCTTCTTCTTCTTCTTCTTCTTCTTCTTCTTCTTCTTCTTCTTCTTCTTCTTCTTCTTCTTCTTCTTCTTCTTCTTCTTCTTCTTCTTCTTCTTCTTCTTTTTCTTCTTCTTCTTTTTTCTTCTTCTTCTTCCTCCTATTTTTTGAGTCCACCTCTGGTGTATTGTAAAAAAAACATTTTTAAAAAATAACCCCAACCCAGCACGTCATAAAACCAAAACCAAAACACAAACACAAACACAAACGCAAACACAAACACAAACAGTTCCTTTAAAAGCAACCGTCTCCAAACTGTCCTTACATGAGTTGAGTTGGTGGTGTATGACTTCTGTGATTGGTGGTAGGTCAATCCACAATCTGATGGCAGACGAAAAGAAGGACTTTACCTTGTGACCTTGCCCCATAAGATGCATAGAGACACATTAATATATTATTATACACGATAATAGTTTGTATTCCTTTTGCACAGAGTGTATCGTATCAAACGGTGTCGTGTCACCAAGGTCAAATCCTGGTATGTTTTACTACATTGACTACGTGGCCGGTGAACCATGACGCAAAAAGTCGTCTGCTATGTATATCACTGTCCTTTTTTATGCATGGGAATGTCCTGATGCATACGTATATTCTTTTTTTTTCAACGCGTTTTGTAAGTTTTCACAAGGGGGTGTTTTGTAGGTGTGATTAGACAAATACAATCGACAGTGGCCAGTTTACGACCTGAAAGGGGGTTTGTGATGATGGTTTCAATGGCTCTTTCGAATCGCGAAAGGAGTTGGTGTACTGTAAGCCAGTATAGACACGACGGTGGACAAAGATTAGTTGAAGCCATTGGCTGTTTTTTCACAGAACTACTAGCAACAATTAGGCACAGTGTTGCGGAGGAGAGAGAGAGAGGAGAGAGAGAGAGAGAGAGAGAGAGAGAGAGAGAGAGAGAGAGAGAGAGAGAGAGAGAGAGAGAGGGGGACACACACACACACACACACACACACACACAGAAGAAGGGAGGGAGGAAGAGAGAAGAAAACAAAGCAGTGTGAAAGTGGGCTTTAATAAAGCATGACTAGGAATGCAATCAAAATCATGAAAAATGTGCGATTGACGCTTTGCACGATGATGTCAGCTTATAACTAGTGTTCCAACAAATGTATTGCACTGTCGGGATGATGAAAAAGTGAGGAGGGTGGAGGTGATCAGGGTGTTTGCGTGATTGAGGGTAGGGCTAGGAATAATGCAATGATTTTCATTAAGGCTTTAAACAAACCAACGGTCGACACAACTACCTCACATTGTGACTGTCCGGAGTTTTGATTGATCTAGCACACAGTGCTGTTAGAGATGGATGGAAACTGAAATGTCCCCAAATGTAAACATGGTGCACGTGACAGAGCCCTCGGCAGTTTGAAGTTTTGCAATGGCAAACAGACAGACAGATGGACAGTCAGACAGGGACGAAGACACAGAGACAGACAGAGAGAGAGAGAGAGAGAGAGAGGGTGGGGGGGGGGGGGGCGAGACAAACATTCCGAAAACTGCTTGCGATCAGGAGATCACCTGCCATGGTGGACAGGGTCAGGCTTAAAACCAACTGTGTGCCTTGTTTTAAGGTAGAGCATAGAGCATAGGCTTACAATAAGTACTGTACTATTCAAAGTCCTATGTTCTATTCTTATATTCGGATGAAAGCAATCACCAAACAACAACAACAACAACAATAATTAAATAAATAAAGCAAACCCTTTTTCTCTATAAACTAGTAGAAAACTAAAAACAATTTTCAAAACCCGCTGTGTTGTTTGAGACATTCAACTGAAAGCAAAATGTTTCATATCAAGTTATTTGAGACATTCAACTAAAAGCAAAATGTTCCATATTAAGTTATTTGAGACATTCAACTAAAAGCAAAATGTTCCATATCAAGTTATTTGAGACATTAAACTCAAAGCAAAGTGTTCCATATCAAGTTATTTGAGACATTAAACTCAAAGCAAAGTGTTTCATATCAAGTAATTTGAGACATTAAACTCAAAGCAAAGTGTTTCATGTCAAGTTATTTGAGACATTGAAATTAAAGCAAAGTGTTTCATATCAAGTGTTTTGAGACATTGAAATTAAAGCAAAGTGTTTCATATCAAGTGTTTTGAGACATTGAAATTAAAGCAAAGTGTTTCATATCAAGTGACTTGAGACATTGAAATTAAAGCAAAGTGTTCAATATCAGGTTATTCGAGACTGAATTGAAAGCAAAGTGTTCCATATCAAGTTATTTGAGACATTCAATCTAAAGCAAAGTGTTCCATATAACTTGTTATATGGGACATTAGATTTAAATCTACGCCTTACATATCAAGTTATTTGAGACATTTAATTTAAAGCAAAGTGTAACAAACTCAATGCGTTCCATAGTAAGTATATTCAGACGTTTGAAATTGTAACAAACTCAAGACGTTCCATAGCAAGTAAATTCAGACGTTTAATATTGTAACAAACTCAAGACGTTCCATAGCAGGTATATTCAGACGTTTGATATTGTAACAAACTCAATGCGTTCCATGTCAAGTAAATTCAGACGTGTGATATTGTAACAAACTCAAGGCGTTCCATAGCAGGCGTATTCAGACGTTTAATATTGTAACAAACTCAAGACGTTCCATAGCAAGTAAATTCAGACGTTTGATATTGTAACAAACTCAAGGCGTTCCATAGCAAGTAAATTCAGACGTTTAATATTGTAACAAACTCAAGACGTTCCATAGCAAGTAAATTCAGACGTTTAATATTGTAACAAACTCAAGACGTTCCATAGCAAGTAAATATAGACGTTTGATATTGTAACAAACTCAAGGCGTTCCATAGCAAGTAAATTCAGACGTTTGATATTGTAACAAACTCAAAGACGTTCCATAGCAAGTAAATTCAGACGTTTGATATTGTAACAAACTCAAGGCGTTCCACAGCAAGTAAATTCAGACGTTTAATATTGTAACAAACTCAAGACGTTCCATAGCAAGTAAATTCAGACGTTTGATATTGTAACAAACTCAAGACGTTCCATAGCAAGTAAATTCAGACGTTTGAAATTGTAACAAACTCAAGGCGTTCCATAGCAGGTGTATTCAGACGTTTGATATTGTAACAAACAAAGGCGTTCCATAGTAAGTAAATTCAGACGTTTGATATTGTAACAAACTCAAGACGTTCCATAGCAAGTAAATTCAGACGTTTGATATTGTAACAAACTCAATGCGTTCCACAGCAAGTAAATTCAGACGTTTGATATTGTAACAAACTCAAGGCGTTCCATAGCAAGTAAATTCAGACGTTTGATATTGTAACAAATTCAAGGCGTTCCACAGCAAGTAAATTCAGACGTTTGATATTGTAACAAACTCAAGGCGTTCCATAGCAAGTAAATTCAGACGTTTAATATTGTAACAAACTCAAGGCGTTCCAATCAATGGCAAATAAATTCAGACGTTTGATATTGTTACAAACTCAATGCGTTCCATAGCAAGTAAATTCAGACGTTTAATATTGTAACAAACTCAAGGCGTTCCAATCAATGGCAAATAAATTCAGACGTTTGATATTGTTACAAACTCAATGCGTTCCATAGCAAGTAAATTCAGACGTTTGATATTGTAACAAACTCAATGCGTTCCATAGCAAGTAAATTCAGACGTTTGATATTGTAGCACACTCAATGCGTTCCATAGCAAGTTATTTGAAACATAATTTAGTTCCACAAAGTAAGTTATTTAGAGCGACCTGAATTAACATATGTTAGGCGTTGCTTTCAATTCATTGCAGGCCTTCTATTTAGTTGATAATTTGTCACCACGCTTAAGGACAGGCACTTCCGGTGTATAGAACTAACTTTCGTGCGTACAAAGCTGTGCCTATTTGGCTACTACAACTACTACAACTGCCATCCCAACCAATTTGTTCTAATAACGGGATACGCGTCCTATTGTCAACACGTTGGCCATATTGACACAGAGGCTCAACAAGTTCTGCCAGGTCTAAATGTGAATGTGAAGATGTGTACGCTACATTTTGTGAGTGTGTGTCTGTGTGTGTGTGTGTGTGTTTGATGTTGTGTTTGGACGCTGTATTTACATAATTTATTGCGTTGAGTTTGTGTGCATGTGTATGCGTGTGTTTAGGTTATATATGTGTGTGTGCGTGTGTTTGTGTGTGCAAGTGTATGGGTGTGTTTAGGTTATGTGTGTGTGTGTGTGTGTGTGCGTGTGCTTGTGTGTGCATGTGTATGCGTGTGTTTAGGTTATGTGTGTGTGCGTGTGTGTTTGTGTGTGCATGTGTATGCGTGTGTTTAGGTTATGTGTGTGTGCGTGTGTGTGCATGTGTATGCATGTTTGTGTGGTAGATCTCGGTTTTTAGGACTTTCAAAAGCTCGGTCTGTTCTCGGACTGGTGTGGTTTAGTTTCAAATTGGTGTGTAATAGAATAGCCTAGTGTCAGAAGTTTTATGTGTAGACCTTCAACAAGCTCTCGGAATCAGTAGACGTAGTAGCAAATGAAATAAGATTGTTGTTGTTGTTGTTTATTTAACGCACAATTACGTCGTAATAAGTATTTTAAACTGTACGTGTATAATTGAAATTTGAAATTCAAACGAATGCACTATTGGATGAATAAATGGTATATTGTACAACTAGTATTAAAAAGCGTAAGTTTACATAATTTGCTATTCAAACTGTAAAGTTGTGTTATATGTGCAAGAAAGGGTATAATAATATGATGAACGATTCGTGGTAAATTGTCTGTGTCTCTGCAACGCATGTACGAATGTGCAATTTCATTATTGGTGTAACAAAGGCTACATAATGTGCTACTCGTCTGAAATGGTGTGGGTATAAAATTGATGTTCAAAGGCACGGTTTCATTATTGGTGTAAGAAAGGGTATATGTGACTGCACATCTCGTATTAAATGGCGTAGATGTCAAACTGATGTACAAAGATGTAATTGCATTATTGGTGTAAGAAAGGGTATATGTGACTGCACATCTCGTATTAAATGACGTAGATGTCAAACTGATGTACAAAGATGTAATTGCATTATTGGTGTAAGAAAGGGTATATGTGACTGCACATTTCGTATTAAATGACGTAGATGTCAAACTGGTGTACAAAGATGTAATTGCATTATTGGTGTAAGAAAGGGTATATGTGACTGCACATCTCATATTAAATGACGTAGATGTCAAACTGGTGTACAAAGATGTAATTGCATTATTGGTGTAAGAAAGGGTATATGTGACTGCACATTTCGTATTAAATGACGTAGATGTCAAACTGGTGTACAAAGATGTAATTGCATTATTGGTGTAAGAAAGGGTATATGTGACTGCACATCTCGTATTAAATGACGTAGATGTCAAACTGGTGTACAAAGATGTAATTGCATTATTGGTGTAAGAAAGGGTATATGTGACTGCACATTTCGTATTAAATGACGTAGATGTCAAACTGGTGTACAAAGATGTAATTGCATTATTGGTGTAAGAAAGGGTATATGTGACTGCACATTTCGTATTAAATGACGTAGATGTCAAACTGGTATACAAAGATGTAATTGCATTATTGGTGTAAGAAAGGGTATAGAATGTACAACTCGTGTTTAGCGATGTTTGTGTCAACCTGATGTTCAAATGTATGATTTGTAGTAAATGAGATCAACAATGTTGACACAGGTTATACGTGAGATTGGCAAGTGTTGCACAAGTTGTATGTGAGATTAAAAATGTTGCACAGGTTGTACATGAGATTGGCAATGTTGACAAAGATTGTACGTAAGATTGACAATGTTGCCAAAGATTGTAATGAGATTGACAATGTTGACAAAGATTGTAATGAGATTGACAATGTTGCCAAAGATTGTAATGAGATTGACAATGTTGACAAAGATTGTAATGAGATTGACAATGTTGCCAAAGATTGTAATGAGATTGACAATGTTGACAAAGATTGTAATGAGATTGACAATGTTGCCAAAGATTGTAATGAGATTGACAATGTTGCCAAAGATTGTAATGAGATTGACAATGTTGCCAAAGATTGTAATGAGATTGACAATGTTGCCAAAGATTGTAATGAGATTGACAATGTTGCCAAAGATTGTAATGAGATTGACAATGTTGCCAAAGATTGTAATGAGATTGACAAAGTTGCCAAAGATTTTAATGAGATTGACAATGTTGACAAAGATTGTAATGAGATTGACAATGTTGACACCGATTTACGAGAGATTGTCAATGGTGACAAAGGTTTACGTGAGGTTGACAACGTTGACAAAGATTGCATGTGAGATTGACAATGTAAACAAAGAGTGTATGTGAGATTGACAATGTTGACACATGTTGTACATGAGGTTGCCAATGTTGACAAAGATTGTACGTGAGATTGACAAGTGTTATACAGGTTGTATGTGAGATTGAAAATGTTGCACAGATGTATGTGAAATTGTCAATGTTGACAAAGATTGTACATGAGATAGACAAGTGTTATACAGGTTGTATGTGAGATTGTCAATGTTGACAAAGATTGTACATGAGATTGACAATGTTAACAAAGGTTGTACGAAAGATTAACATTGTTGACACAGCTTATACATGAGATTGACAATGTTGACAAAGATTTACGTAAGATTGACAATGTTCCCAAAGATTGTAGTGAGATTGATAATGTTAACACGGATTGTACGAGAAATTGACAATGTTGACACAGATTTACGAGAGATTGTCAATGTTGACAAAGGCTTACGTGAGGTTGACAATGTTGACAAAGATTGTATGTGAGATTGACAATGTTAACAAAGATTGTATGTGAGATTGACAATGTTGACACATGTGGTACATGAGGTTGCCAATGTACTACTACTACTACTACTACTACTACTACTACTACTACTACTACTACTACTACTACTACTACTACTACTACTACTACTCCTACTACTCCTACTACTACTACTACTACTCCTACTACTACTACTACTACTACTACTACTACTACTACTACTACTACTACTACTACTGCTACTACTAGTGAATGTAATGACATAAGACAATATGAAAACCCCATAGAACAAAGACGAGACAAACACAAGGAATAGACAGAAGAAAATCCTGGCCACCATGGGGATCGAACCTGCGACCTCTGTGTCGGTACCCATCGCCTCGCCATGAAAGGAAAGTGCTACGAACCGAGCTAACTACTACTACTACTACTACTACTACTACTACTACTACTACTACTACTACTACTACTGATACTACTACTGATACTGCTACTGCTACTGCTACTGCTACTGCTGCTACTGCTGCTGCTCCTGCTGCTACTACTACTACTACTACTACTACTACTACTACTACTACTACTACTACTACTGCTACTGCTGCTGCTGCTGCTGCTGCTGCTACTACTACTACTACTACTTAAACACTACACGTTGTCTGCATGAATGAATTCCATACACAGCACGGCTGACACTCCAACCATGCCCATATCTCTAAGGGAAAGCAAAGCGACAAAAATATCGACTGCATCTGATGGTGAATGAAGAAAAACAACACACATAAACATGGTCAGGATTTAACCAGTTACATGTTTGAACACACCAAAGCAGACAAGGCAGGTCCATCTATCTATCCTTTCATCTTCTCACCAATTCATTCATTCATTCATTCATCCATTCATTCACTCATTCATTCATCCATTTATTCACCCATTCATGCATCCATCCATTCACCCATTCATTCATCCATTCCTTCATCCATTCATTCATCTCTCCATCCATGTATGAACCTATCTGTCCATCCATCCGTCCACCCATCCATCCATCAACCTATCCATCCATACCTCAATATATGCATCCCTACATCCAACACTCTATCCATCCATCCATGCATCCATCAACCTACCCATCCATACATCAATATATCCATCCTTACATTCAACACTATATCCATCCACAAACCTACCCATCCATACTTCAATATATTCACCCCTACATGCAACACTCTATCCATCCACCCATTCATCTTCTCACCAATTCATTCATTTATTCATTCATTCATTCACTCATTCATTCATCCATTCATTCACCCATTCATGCATCCATTCATTCACCCATTCATTCATCCATTCCTTCATCCATTCATTCATCTATCCATCCATGTATGAACCTATCTGTCCATCCATCCGTCCACCCATCCCTACATCAATATATCCATCCCTACATTCAACACTATATCCATCCATCAAACTACCCATCCATACTTCAATATATTCACCCCTACATTCAACACTCTATCCATCCACCCATTCATCAACCTACTCATCCATACCTTAATATATCTATCCTTACATTTAACACTCTATCCATCCATCCATCTATCAACCTACCCATCCATACCTCAATATATCCATCCTTACATTCAACACTCTATCCATCCATCCATCAACCTATCCATCCATACCTCAATATATCATTCAACACCATATGCATACATCTATCAACCTACCCATCCATCTATCAACCTATCCATCCATACCTCAATATATCTATCTCTACATTCAACACTTTATGCATCCATCTATCAACCTACCCATCCATCTATCAACCTACCCATCCATCTATCAACCTATCCATCCATACCTCAATATATCTATCTCTACATTCAACACTTTATGCATCTATCAACCTACCCATCCATCTATCAACCTACCCATCCATACCTCAATGCATACATCCCTTCATTCAACACTCTATGCATCCATCTATCAACCTACCCATCCATCTATCAACCTACCCATCCATACCTCAATACATCCATCCCTACATTCAACACTCTATGCATCCATCTATCAACCTACCCATCCATCTATCAACCTACCCATCCATACCTCAATACATCCATCCGTACATTCAACACTCTATGCATCCATCTATCAACCTACCCATCCATATATCAACCTACCCATCCATACCTCAATACATCTATCTCTACAGTCAACACTCTATCCATCTATCCATCGACCTACCTATCCATACCTCAATGTATCCATCGCTACATTCAACACTCTATGCATCCACATATCTGCCATTGAGGTGTTGTAGGAAAATCGTAGAGTTGTGAGTTTGTACATGTAATCACGACGAGACTGGTTCAAAACCTCTTAGGAAAGGTACTTCACTCTGTTTTTCTCACTGGACTCAGGTGTGAATGAGCACCAAGCTAAGGTAGAGAAAGATATTATCAAACTGCTAGTACAAAGGAGGCTGCTGCACTGTGTGTTCCACAGGCCCCAATTGAGTTGAGAAGGAATTTGAATGAATTGGCCTGTTGTGGGATAAATGATGTGTACAGTCGGTGGCCTGCACTTATGCAGAGATACACTCTATACATTCATCTTTTATCTTCATCCATGCATTCATCAATATATCCATCAATTCATACATCCATCTACGAATCTTTCCATCCATACATCCATCAATCTATCCATCCAGACATCCATCAATATATACATCCAAACATCCATCAATCTATCCATCCATACATCTCAATTTATCCATCCAGACATCCATCAATCTATCCATCTATACATCTCAATTTATCCATCAATACATTAATCAATATATCCATCCACACATACATCAATCTATCCATCCATACATCCATTAATCTATCCATCCATACATCCATCAATCTATCCATCCATACATACATCAATCTATCCATCCATACATACATCAATATATCCATCCATACATCCATCAATCTATCCATCCATACATCCATCAATCTATCCATCCATACATACATCAATCTATCCATCCATACATACATCAATCTATCCATCCATACATCCATCAATCTATCCATCCATACATCCATCAATCTATCCATCCACCCATCCATGAATTTATCCATCCACCCATCCATCAATCTATCCGTCCACCCATCCATCAATCTATCCATCCATACATCCATCCAACCACGCACCCATCAGTCCACCCATCCATCAATGTAATCTATATATAGTATCAATTATATAATTTGAGTTGGTCGTTTGTTCGCCAAAAGTTTTGTTGCCAGACTAAGAGTAAGAGTAAGAGTAACTATATATTACAGTGCCATGTGGGTTGTTAATTAATTATCGGAACATCGTTTTCATATGAGGAAGTGTTCTACCAGAAGTGATGTTTGATTATTGAAAATTTCATTGCTTCCCCATCTCATCTTCGAGTAGAACTTTCATTCACCTAAGCCGCCATTTTTAAACAGGCTGTATCATTA
>JAXRKP010001136.1:15000-127500 GCA_037039925.1 Doris montereyensis | reverse complement strand
GAGCCCTGTGCCAGATTGACGACAACTTTGAAGAGCCCTATGCCAGATTGACAACAACTTTGAAGAGCCCTGTGCTAGATTGACAACAACTTTGAAGAGCCCTGTGCCAGATTGACAATAACAACTCTGAAGAGCCCTGTGCCAGATTGACAACAACAACTTTGAAGAGCCCTGTGCCAGGTTGACAATAACAACTCTGAAGAGCCCTGTGCTAGATTGACAACAACAACTTTGAAGAGCCCTGTGCCAGATTGACAATAACAACTTTGAAGAGCCCTGTACCAGATTGACTACAACAACTTTGAAGAGCCTTGTACCAGATTGACAACAACTTTGAAGAGCCCTGTGCTAGATTGACAATAACAACTTTGAAGAGCCCTGTACCAGATTGACTACAACAAATTTTAAGAGCCCTGTGCCAGATTGACAACAACAACTTTGAAGAGCCCTGTGCCGATTGACAACAACAACTTTGAAGAGCCCTGTGCCAGATTGACAATAACAACTTTGAAGAGCCCCTGTGCTAGATTGACAACAACAACTTTGAAGAGCCCTGTGCCAGATTGACAATAACAACTTTGAAGAGCCCTGTACCAGATTGACTACAACAAATTTGAAGAGCCCTGTACCAGATTGACAACAACTTTGAAGAGCCCCTGTACCAGATTGACAACAACTTTGAAGAGCTCCTGTGCTAGATTGACAATAACAACTTTGAAGAGCCTTGTGCTAGATTGACAATAACAACTTTGAAGAGCCCTGTGCTAGATTGACAATAACAACTTTTGAAGAGCCTTGTGCTAGATTGACAATAACAACTTTGAAGAGCCCTGTGCTAGATTGACAATAACAACTTTGAAGAGCCCTGTACCAGATTGACAACAACTTTGAAGATTTGACAATAACAACAACTTTGACTACAACAAATTTTAAGAGCCCTGTGCCGGATTGACAACAACAACTTTGAAGAGCCCTGTGCCAGATTGACATATATATGTAACGGAGACGAGTATGCAGATGATAAAACTAAGGGAAGATTACGGTAGACCTAAAATTTTGACTTTGTCGTTAGAAATAAGGAATAGACCTAGAATTTTGACTTTATCGTTAGAAATAAGGAATAGATCTAGAAGGGAACAGGCCATCTTTTTTCGTATGCTACTGAAGTAAAAACATCAAACGATGAATCTCGTTTTCAAATTATAAAAGACATTGTCATCACGATCCATTTTTTTTGTGTGCCCCCTCCCCTAAATATATATACCGGTATCTTTACTTGTCCTCCCCTAAATATATATATATATACCGGTATCTGTACCCCCTCCCCTAAATATATATATATATACCGGTATCTGTACCCCTCCCTAAATATATATATACCGGTATCTGCAATTCTCCTCCACCAAGATAACCGATTAGAGGTTATGTCTATTGTCCTTCAATAATCTTCAAACCGTTTCATGACCGGTTCAATGGCTGCTCTTGAATGGCCGCATGGACTGGTGGTCTGGTTCAAAGGTCAGGGGCCTTTAGAGGCAGTACTATTTCATGGCCGGGGCAGGTAATAAATACATTTATTATTATAGATGATGTATTCATATTGTATGTATTATGTGTACTCTTCTACGGGCAGGTAAGCAGCATGACGCGCAGTGCGCTTATCATTGGTCAGCACCGTCAGGTAGGTGAGTAGAGTGGCACAAAGTGACCTTTCCCGATGCGCCAATCTGTTGCACTGACCGGTAGCTGGATGATGCGATACGTCAAAAGCGGTGTGCAATGTTTTTAATGTCAAAAACAGTGTGAAATGTTTTCACGTCAAAAACAGTGTGCAGTGTTTTCACGTCAAAAATAGTGTGCAATGTTTTCACGTCAAAAGCCATGTAATGTTTTCACGTCAAAAACAGTGTGCAATGTTTTCACGTCAAAAGTAGTGTGTAATGTTTTCACGTCAAAAACAGTGTGAAATGTTTTCACGTCAAAAACAGTGTGCAGTGTTTTCACGTCAAAAGCAGTGTGCAATGATTTTACCTCAAAAGCAGTGTGCAATGATTTCACCTCAAAATCAGTGTGCAATGATTTCACCTCAAAATCAGTGTGCAATGTTTTCAAAACCTATGGCAGTCTTCGCAACAACGATTGAACACACATGATAATTCATCATCAGCACCAGCCGTTCCTCCCTGGTTTTGGGTATTGGCCACCAAGTAGAGTCCTCCGTCTTCCTCTGTCCTAGGCTATTCTCTACACCTCTGTCCAGCTGCGCCATCCTTTTCCAGCCCATGTCCACAATATCTCTTCTCCATGTGGATTTTGATCTACCTTTCAAGTTCATGTGCATAATATCTTCTCCATGTTGAACTTGATCTACCTTTCAAGTTCATGTCCATAATATCTCTTCTCCATGTTGAACTTGATCTACCTTGCAAGTTCATGTCGACACTATCTCTTCTCCATATGGAACTTGATCTACCTTTCAAGTTCATGTCCATAATATCTCTTCTCCATATGGAACTTGATCTACCTTTCCAGTCCATGTCCACAATATCTCTTCTCCATGGGAAACTTGATCTACCTTTCAAGTTCATGTCCATAATATATTCCTCCATGTTGAACTTGATCTACCTTGCAAGTTCATGTCGACACTATCTCTTCTCCATGTGGAACTTGATCTACCATTCCAGTTCATGTCCACAATATCTCTTCTCCATGTGGAACTTGATCTACCTTTCCAGGCCATGTCCACAATATCTTTTCTCCATGTGAAACTTGATCTACTTTTCAAGTTCATGTCCACAACATCTCTTCTCCATGTGGAACTTGATCTACCTCTTATTCGTTTTTCCGGCGAGTTCCATTCGATCCATCTCCATTTTCTCCTTTTGAATTCCAGCTCTATATTATATTATTGTTTTGTTTTCCTCAATAATGATTGATAGATAGAAAAGGACGGCAGTCTTCTACAGCATCACATGACTGGCCACCTTTTGGCGCCATATAGTGTCACTCACGACCACTAAATCATTCTTGTATCGTTACTGTGTGACTGAGGAAGGGCGGTTTTGATCAAAACTTTTCTGTCTGTGTACTATCTGTTCCCACATATTAGACCTTCCTATTCAATGTCGTATTTCCTCTTCTTTTTTCAACAGCGATTCTATCAAAAAGCCGGTCAACCCGAGTCCAGAGTCAGACGATCCCATGGAGAAATTCTTTGCCCAGAATTCCAGTGTCCAGTTGATGAGAGTTTGTCTTTCAGAAATCAAAACCAAGGTCAGCACTATCATCGATATCATCTGTCTCTGTCTTCTCTGTCTCTGTCTTCTTTGTCTATGACTGTATCTATGCCTCTGTATCTGTCTCTGTCTGTCTGGCTGTCTGTATGTCTGTCTTTCTGTCTGTCTCTCTGTCTCTCTCTCCTCTCTCTCTCTCTCTCTCTCTCTCTCTCTTCTCTCTCTCTCTCTCTCTCTCTCTCTCTCTCTCTCTCTCTCTCTCTCTCTCTCTCTCTCTCTCTCTCTCTCTCTCTCTCTCTCTCTCTCTCTCACACACACACACACACACACACTCACACACACACACACACATGTCTCTCTCTCTCTCTCTGTCTCTCTGTCTCTGTCTCTCTGTCTCTGTCTCTGTCTCTGTCTCTCTCTCTCTCTGCTCTCTCTCCTCTCTCTCTCTCTCTCTCTCTCTCTCTCTCTCTCTCTCTCTCTCTCTCTCTCTCTCTCTCTCTCTCTCTCTCTCTCTCTCTCTCTCTCTCTCTCTCTCTCTCTCTGTCTCTCTCTCTCTCTCTCTCTCTCTCTCTCTCTCTCTCTCTCTCTCTCTCTCTCTCTCTCTCTCTCTCTCTCTCTCTCTCTCTCTCTCTCTCTCTCTCTGTGTCTGTGTCTCTGTGTCTGTCTCTCTGTCTCTGTCTGTCTGTATGTATACATATGTATGTCTGGCTCTCCCCTCTCTCTCTCTCTCTCTCTCTCTCTCTCTCTCTCTCTCTCTCTCTCTCTCTCTCTCTCTCTCTCTCTCTCTCTATGTCTCTATGTATGTCTCTCTCTCTCTCTCTCTCTCTCTCTCTCTCTCTGTATGTATCTCTATCTCTATGTCTGGCTCTCCCCCCTTCTCTCTGTATGTATGTATATATGTATGTCTCTCTCTCTTCTCTCTCTCTCTCTCTCTCTCTCTCTCTCTCTCTCTCTCTCTCTCTCTCTCTCTCTCTCTCTCTCTCTCTCTGTATGTATGTATGTCTCTCTATGTCTGTCTTTCTCTCTCTCTCTCTCTCTCTCTCTCTCTCTCTCTCTCTCTCTCTCTCTCTCTCTCTCTCTCTCTCTCTCTCTCTCTCTCTCTCTCTCTCTCTCTCTCTCTCTCTCTCTCTCTCTCTCTCTCTCTCTCTCTCTCTCTCTCTCTCTCTCTCTCTCTCTCTCTCTCTCTCTCTCTCTCTCTCTCTCTCTCTCTCTCTCTCTCCTCTCTCTCTCTCTCTCTCTCTCTCTCTCTCTCTGTCTGTATGTATATCCGTCTATCTGTCTGTTTGTCTATCTCTCTCTCTCTGTATGTATGTATGTCCGTCTCATCTGTCTGTTTGTCTCTCTCTCTCTCTCTCTCTCTCTCTCTCTCTCTCTCTCTCTCTCTCTCTCTCTCTCTCTCTCTCTCTCTCTCTCTCTCTCTCTCTCTCTCTGTGTGTCTGTGTGTGTGTGTGTGCGTGTGTGTGTGTGTGTGTGTGTGTGTGTGCGTGTGCACTGTATGCCTCCTTGATACAGCACGGGTATGTTTTGTAACTATTGACCTCACATCGATTCATCCTTCTTCTCATACACAGGACGATTACGTCTCTCTCATCGCAGAGATGGTGATGATGTTGAGGCAGCATGGAGGAAAACCAAGTGAGGGCAATGCATTCTTATTTGTATTCTTATTCTTATGGTTTTGATTTGAATAGAATTTCTTCTTCTTCTTCTTTCTCCTCCTTCCTCCTCCTCCTCCTCCTCCTCCTCCTCCTCCTCCTCCTCCTCCTCCTCTCTCCTCCTTCCTTCTTCTCCTCCTCCTCCTCCTTCCCTCCTCCTCTTCTTCTTCTTTCTTCTTCTTCTTCTTCTTCTTCTTCTTCTTCTTCTTCTTCTTCTTCTTCTTCTTCTTCTTCTTCTTCTTCTTCTTCTTCTTCTTCTTCTTCTTCTTCTTCTTCTTCTTCTTCTTCTGCTTCTTTCTTCTTCCTCTAAATGGGACATGGGTCGGCTGAGCTCTGATAGAGCCCTTAAAACGACGACATTGTCACTTACGACAGGCTTACTGTTGGTCATTGAGAATTGTATGTGGTAACACAGCCGTTGCTTGGCTGGAGGACAGGAACACGACCTTGGTGTGGTGAGCAGGGCAAACACGGTTCTTTCCACTTGTTTCCTGTACAGCCAGGGCAAGCACGGTTCTTTCCACTTGTTTAGCTATACGGTCAGGGCAAACACGGTTCTTTCCACTTGTTTAGCTATACGGTCAGGGCAAACACGGTTCTTTCCACTTGTTTAGCTGTACAGGTCAGGCAAACACGGTTCTTTCCACTTGTTTAGCTATACGAGTCAGGGCAAACACGGTTCTTTCCACTTGTTTAGCTGTACGGACAGGGCAAACACGGTTCTTTCCACTTGTTTAGCTGTGACACAGGCAAACACGGTTCTTTCCACTTGTTTAGCTGTACAGACAGGCAAACACGGTTCTTTCCACTTGTTTAGCTGTACAGAGCAGGGCAAACACGGTTCTTTCCACTTGTTTAGCTGTACAGACAGACAAACACGGTTCTTCCACTTGTTTCACTGTACAGACAGGCAAACACGGTTCTTTCCGCTTGTTTAGCTGTACAGACAGGCAAACACGGTTCTTTCCACTTGTTTCACTGTACAGACAGACAAGCACGGTTCTTTCCACTTGTTTCGCTGTGCGAGCAGGGCAAACACGGTTCTTTCCACTTGTTTAGCTATACGGTCAGGGCAAACACGGTTCTTTCCACTTGTTTCGCTGTACAGGCAGGCAAACACGGTTCTTTCCACTTTGTTCACTGTACAGCCAGGGCAAACACGGTTCTTTCCACTTGTTTCACTGTACAGCCAGGCAAGCACGCCAGTTCTTTTTCCACTTGTTTCGCTGTACAGGCAGGGCAAACACGGTTCTTTCCACTTGTTTCACTGTACAGACAGGGCAAACACGGTTCTTTCCACTTGTTTAGCTGTACAGACAGGGCAAACACGGTTCTTTCCACTTGTTTAGCTTACAGCCAGGGCAAACACGGTTCTTTCCACTTCTTTCACTGTACAGACAGGGCAAACACGGTTCTTTCCACTTGTTTAGCTGTACAGCCAGGGCAAACACGGTTCTTTCCACTTGTTTAGCTGTACGAGCAGGGCAAACACGGTTCTTTCCACTTGTTTAGCTGTACAGCCAGGGCAAACACGGTTCTTTCCACTTGTTTAGCTGTACAGCCAGGGCAAACACGGTTCTTTCCACTTGTTTCACTGTACAGCCAGGGCAAACACGGTTCGTTCCACTTGTTTAGCTGTACAGCCAGGGGCAAACACGGTTCTTTCCACTTGTTTCACTGTACAGGCAGGCAAACACGGTTCTTTCCACTTGTTTCACTGTACAGGCAGGCAAACACGGTTCTTTCCACTTGTTTAGCTGTACAGACAGGCAAACACGGTTCTTTCCACTTGTTTAGCTGTAGAGACAGGCAAACACGGTTCTTTCCACTTGTTTAGCTGTACAGACAGGCAAACACGGTTCTTTCCACTTGTTTTTCCTGTACAGGCAGGGCAAACACGGTTCTTTCCACTTGTTTAGCTGTAGAGACAGGCAAACACGGTTCTTTCCACTTGTTTAGCTGTACAGACAGGCAAACACGGTTCTTTCCACTTGTTTCGCTGTACAGACAGGCAAACACGGTTCTTTCCACTTTGTTTCGCTGCAGACAGGCAAACACGGTTCTTTCCACTTGTTTCGCTGTACAGACAGGCAAATACGGTTCTTTCCTACTTGTTTAGCTGTACAGACAGGCAAACACGGTTCTTTCCGCTTGTTTAGCTGTACAGACAGGCAAACACGGTTCTTTCCACTTGTTTAGCTGTACAGACAGGCAAACACGGTTCTTTCCACTTGTTTAGCTGTACAGACAAACACGCTTTCCAAACGTACAGACAGGGTTCTTTCCCACTTGTTTAGCTGTACAGAGGGCAGGCAAACAAACACGGTTCTTTCCACTTGTTTAGCTGTACAAACACGGTTCTTTCCACAGCAGGGCAAGCACGGTTCTTTCCACTTGTTTAGCTGTACAGACAGGCAAACACGGTTCTTTCCACTTGTTTCACTGTACAGACAGGGCAAACACGGTTCTTTCCACTTGTTTCCCTGTACAGGCAGGGCAAACAAGGTTCTTTCCACTTGTTTCCCTGCAGAGCAAACACGGTTCTTTCCACTTGTTTCCCTGTACAGCCAGGCAAACACGATTCTTTCCACTTCTTCACTGTACAGACAGGGCAAACACGGTTCTTTCCACTTGTTTCCCTGTACAGCAGGGCAAACACGGTTCTTTCCACTTGTTTCCCTGTACAGACAGGGCAAACACGGTTCTTTCCACTTGTTCAGCTGTACAGCCAGGCAAACACGGTTCTTTCCACTTGTTTCCTGTACAGGCAGGGCAAGCACGGTTCTTTCCACTTGTTTCCTGTACAGGCAGGGCAAACACGGTTCTTTCCACTTGTTTCCTGTACAGGCAGGGCAAACACGGTTCTTTCCACTTGTTTCCAGTACAGACAGGGCAAACACGGTTCTTTCCACTTGTTTAGCTGTACAGCCAGGGCAAACACGGTTCTTTCCACTTGTTTCCCTGTACAGGCAGGGCAAGCACGGTTCTTTCCACTTGTTTCGCTGTACAGGCAGGCAAACACGGTTCTTTCCACTTGTTTCCCTGTACAGGCAGGGCAAACACGGTTCTTTCCACTTCTGTTTCCCCTGCACAGCCAGGGCAAACACGGTTCTTTCCACTTGTTTTCCTGTACAGCCAGGGCAAACACGGTTCTTTCCACTTGTTTCACTGTAAACACGAGCCAGGCAAACACGGTTCTTTCCACTTGTTTAGCTGTACAGGCAGGCAAACACGACTTGTTTCACTGTACAGAAGGCAAACACGGTTCAAACGGTTCTTTCCACTTGTTTAGCTGTACAGACAGGCAAACACGGTTCTTTCCACTTGTTTAGCTGTACAGACAGGCAAACACGGTTCTTTCCACTTGTTTAGCTGTACAGCCAGGCAAACACGGTTCTTTCCACTTGTTTAGCTGTACAGACAGGGCAAACACGGTTCTTTCCACTTGTTTAGCTGTACAGACAGGCAAACACGGTTCTTTCCACTTGTTTTTTCCCCTGTACAGTACAGGGCAAACACGGTTCTTTCCACTTGTTTCACTGTACAGACAGGCAAACACGGTTCTTTCCACTTGTTTAGCTGTACAGACAGGGCAAACACGGTTCTTTCCACTTGTTTAGCTGTACAGCCAGGGCAAACACGGTTCTTTCCACTTGTTTCACTGTACAGGCAGGGCAAACACGGTTCTTTCCACTTGTTTTCTTCCCTGCTTGTTTCCCTGTACAGCCAGGGCAAACACGGTTCTTTCCACTTGTTTAGCTGTACAGACAGGGTGGTTCTTTCCACTTGTTTCCCTGTACAGGGGCAAACACGGTTCTTTCCACTTGTTTAGCTGTACAGGCAGGGCAAACACGGTTCTTTCCACTTGTTTCACTGTACAGGCAGGGCAAACACGGTTCTTTCCACTTGTTTCACTGTACAGGCAGGGCAAACACGGTTCTTTCCACTTGTTTAGCTGTACAGACAGGGCAAACACGGTTCTTTCCACTTTTAGCTGTTCACTTTCCACAGCTGTAGGGCAAACACGGTTCTTTCCACTTGTTTAGCTGTACAGCAGGGCAAACACGGTTCTTTCCAGCTTGTTTCCACTGTTCACAGACAGGGCAAACACGGTTCTTTCCACTTGTTTCACTGTACAGCCAGGGCAAACACGGTTCTTTCCACTTGTTTAGCTGTACAGCCAGGCAAACACGGTTCTTTCCACTTGTTTCACTGTTCAAACACGGTTCTTTCCACTTGTTTCAGCTGTACAGCCAGGGCAAACACGGTTTCTTTCCACTTGTTTCTGTACAGCTGGGCAAACACGGTTCTTTCCACTTGTTTAGCTGTACAGCCATGGCAAACACGGTTCTTTCCACTTGTTTAGCTGTACAGGACAGGGCAAACACGGTTCTTTCCACTTGTTTAGCTGCCCACGGTGTACGAGCACAGCCAGGGCAAACACGGTTCTTTCCACTTGTTTCACTGTACAGCTGCAGGGCAAACACGGTTCTTTCCACTTGTTTACTGTACAGGCAGGGCAAACACGGTTCTTTCCACTTGTTTCACTGTTCAGGCAAACACGGTTCTTTCCACTTGTTTAGCTGTACAGACAGGCAAACACGGTTCTTTCCACTTGTTTCCTGTACAGACAGGGCAAACACGGTTCTTTCCACTTGTTTAGCTGTACAGGCAGGGCAAACACGGTTCTTTCCACTTGTTTAGCTGTACAGACAGGCAAACACGGTTCTTTCCACTTGTTTAGCTGTAGACAGGGCAAACACGGTTCTTTCCACTTGTTTAAGACAGGCAAACACGGTTCTTTCCACTTGTTTAGCTGTACAGACAGGCAAACACGGTTCTTTCCACTTGTTTCGCTGTACAGACAGGCAAACACGGTTCTTTCCACTTGTTTCACTGTACAGACAGGCAAACACGGTTCTTTCCGCTTGTTTAGCTGTACAGACAGGCAAACACGGTTCTTTCCACTTGTTTAGCTGTACAGACAGGCAAACACGGTTCTTTCCACTTGTTTAGCTGGACAGACAGGGCAAACACGGTTCTTTCCACTTGTTTTGCTGTACAGCAGGGCAAACACGGTTCTTTCCACTTGTTTAAACTGTACAGACAGGCAAACACGGTTCTTTCCACTTGTTTCACTGTACAGGCAGGCAAACACGGTTCTTTCCACTTGTTTCAGCTGTACAGACAGGCAAACACGGTTCTTTCCACTTGTTTAGCTGTACATGCCAGGGCAAACACGGTTCTTTTTAGCCACTTGTTTCCACTGTACAGGCAGGGCAAACACGGTTCTTTCCACTTGTTTCCCTGTACATGCAGGGCAAACACGGTTCTTTCCACTTGTTTCCCTGTACATGCAGGGCAAACACGGTTCTTTCCACTTGTTTAGCTGTACATGCAGGGCAAACACAGCCAGGGCAAACACGTTCTTTCCACTTGTTTCACTGTACAGACAGGGCAAACACGGTTCTTTCCACTTGTTTAGCTGTACAGACAGGCAAACACGGTTCTTTCCACTTGTTTCCTGTACAGGCAGGGCAAACACGGTTCTTTCCACTTGTTTAGCTGTACAGGCAGGGCAAACACGGTTCTTTCCACTTGTTTCCCTGTACAGGCAGGCAAACACGGTTCTTTCCACTTGTTTCACTGTACAGGCAGGGCAAGCACGGTTCTTTCCACTTGTTTCACTGTACAGGCAGGCAAACACGGTTCTTTCCACTTGTTTCCCAGTACAGGCAGGGCAAACACGGTTCTTTCCACTTGTTTCCCTGTACAGGCAGGCAAACACGGTTCTTTCCACTTGTTTCCCCTGTACAGGCAGGGCAAGCACGGTTCTTTCCACTTGTTTCACTGTACAGGCAGGCAAACACGGTTCTTTCCACTTGTTTCCCTGTACAGGCAGGGCAAACACGGTTCTTTCCACTTGTTTCCTGTACAGCCAGGGCAAACACGGTTCTTTCCACTTGTTTCACTGTACAGCCAGGGCAAACACGGTTCTTTCCACTTGTTTCACTGTACAGCCAGGCAAACACGGTTCTTTCCACTTGTTTCGCTGTACAGGGGCAGGGCAAACACGGTTCTTTCCACTTTTTTCACTGTACAGACAGGGCAAACACGGTTCTTTCAACTTGTTTAGCTGGGCAAACACGGTCTACAGCTTTCCAGGGCAAACACGGTTCTTTCCACTTGTTTAGCTGTACAGCCAGGGCAAACACGGTTCTTTCCACTTGTTTAGCTGTACAGCCAGGGCAAACAAACGGTTCTTTCCACTTGTTTAGCTGTACAGCCAGGCAAACACGGTTCTTTCCACTTGTTTAGCTGTACAGCCAGGGCAAACACGGTTCTTTCCACTTGTTTAGCTGTACAGCCAGGGCAAACACGGTTCTTTCCACTTGTTTAGCTGTACAGCCAGGGCAAACACGGTTCTTTCCACTTGTTTAGCTGTACAGCCAGGGCAAACACGGTTCTTTCCACTTGTTTACTGTACAGCCAGGGCAAACACGGTTCTTTCCACTTGTTTCACTGTACAGCCAGGGCAAACACGGTTCTTTCCACTTGTTTCCTGTACAGGCAGGGCAAACACAGTTCTTTCCACTTGTTTAGCTGTACAGACAGGGCAAACACGGTTCTTTCCACTTGTTTCACTGTACAGACAGGGCAAACACGGTTCTTTCCACTTGTTTCCACTGTACAGGCAGGGCAAACACGGTTCTTTCCACTTGTTTCACTGTACAGCCAGGCAAACACGGTTCAAACACGGTTCTTTCCACTTGTTTCACTGTACAGACAGGGCAAACACGGTTCTTTCCACTTGTTTCCTGTACAGCCAGGGCAAACACGGTTCTTTCCACTTGTTTCCTGTACAGGCAGGGCAAACACACGGTTCTTTCCACTTGTTTCCCTGTACAGCCAGGGCAAACACGGTTCTTTCCACTTGTTTCCCTGTACAGGCAGGGTAAACACGGTTCTTTCCACTTGTTTCACTGTACAGGCAGGGCAACACGGTTCTTTCCACTTGTTTCACTGTACAGCCAGGGCAAACACGGTTCTTTCCACTTGTTTAGCTGTACAGGCAGGCAAACACGGTTCTTTCCACTTGTTTCCACTGTACAGACAGGGCAAACACGGTTCTTTCCACTTGTTTAGTTTTCACTTGTTTAGCTGTACAGGGCAAACACGGTTCTTTCCACTTGTTTGGCAAACTGTACAGCCAGGGCAAACACGGTTCTTTCCACTTGTTTCACTGTACAGACAGGCAAACACGGTTCTTTCCACTTGTTTCGCTGTACTTGTTTAGCTGTACAGACAGGGCAAACACGGTTCTTTCCACTTGTTTAGCTGTACAGACAGGCAAACACGGTTCTTTCCACTTGTTTAGCTGTACGGCCAGGCAAACACGGTTCTTTCCACTTGTTTCACTGTACAGAGGCAAACACGGTTCTTTCCACTTGTTTAGCTGTACAGACAGGGCAAACACGGTTCTTTTCCACTTGAATCACTGTACAGCCAGGCAAACACGATGTTGTACAGCCAGGGCAAACACAGTTCTTTCCACTTGTTTAGCTGTACAGACAGGCAAACACAGTTCTTTCCACTTGAATCGTCGTCCTGCCTATCTCCAGAAATGAAAAAATGAAACAGTCATAGTGTGCAAAGCCATAAAATGCTAAATGTGAACATGTTCGTACAGATGCATTGATCATAGATGAGCGATATACACAACAGAACCATAAGCATTGCGTTTAATTAGAGAATATATATATATATATATATATATATATATATATATATATATATATATATATATATATATATATATATATATATATATATATATATATATATATATATATATATATATATATATGTATGTATCTATCTATTTCTCTATCTCTCTATCAATCTATCTATTTATCTATCTATCTATCTATCTACCTATCTATCTATTTATCTATCTATCTAACATGTTGTGCACTATATTAGATCAGAAGATGATTATTTAATGTGTAGGAGTCCACAAAGTCGAATTTTATATATCTGTGTGTTTTATTATGTGTATTTAAAAAGCAAATTAATAGCTCTGAATTGTTTTCTCCATGTTTATAAGCCTACGTGAAAATCACATGAAAATTCGTACCCTTCTTAAGTTCTAGATCTACTTATAATTTCTAAGGAGAAAGTCAAAGCTTTGGGTTTAATCTTCCTTTTTTGTGTGTGCACATACACATGCGTGGCGTCCGTGGCCGAATGGTTAGGCTGCCGGACTGAGGATCATGAGGTCCTGGGTTCGAATCCTGGCAAAGCTAGGCCCAGCGCTGTGTTCCTTGGGGAAGGCATTTTCCCCACCTCGACCCAGGTGCAAATGGGTACAAGCAGTATTTTGGGAGTAAAAACCAGCGTCAGACTAATGTCCTATGCAGGAGGTGATTATTATCACCTGTTCCGCTTCACGCCAGAGAAACCAGGATAAGCTTTGGCTCTATGGGCCATAACAGCCTTAAAGGAACTTTACTTTTTCTTGGCATACATATTTGCAGTTCTGTTATAGATAAGATAATCTAGCTAATTGTAGAAGTTCTTAAAAACTATGTGAGATAAACCATGCCAACGCAAAGTGTACCTTACACCTCTCTCCTCCCCGCCACAATCCCCCCGCCCCCATCTAAAGATAGATCTGAGTTCTTTAAGTCCCCCTGAACTTCTAGTCGCATTACTATTGCTGTTCTCCTCTCCAGAAGTAAACAATGCCGCTCCTGCAAGCGAAAGTCCGGAGGCTAACAACGGCGAAGGAGCCGAGGCGGAAAAGGACGGCGGGAAATAGAATGTTGGTAGAAAATGTATTGACTCTTTACTTATTCCAAGGTGAGAATTCACAGGCTCTTGGGTTAACGGGTTTATATATCATATTTTTAGTACATACATCAATGGTTTTTTTGGCTTTGAGTCCTTAAATCTCTGTATTTACCTTGAAAAGTATGCGTATATATTATTATGAGGTTTAATTGTAATATTTTAGGGGTTTTTTGGCTTGGAGTTTGTAAGTTTGTATTTACTTTGAAAGAACTATACGAGAAATGTGGCCAGGCAGTGGACAGGTAGGCACCTGTAAGGGGAGTAGATGATCCCGCCTCCACAAGTCTCCTGCTGCCTTACAGGCAGGTCTTGGCTGACCAAAGGCTAAGGGAGTTAACCCTGACAGAAAATAACAACTTGCTGCCTTGCAGGCTGGTCTTGAATGACCAAAGGCTAAGGGAGTTAACTCTGACAGAAAATAACAAGGTCCGGTAGGGAGCCTTAAGGTGGCAGCCCCACCATCTACCTAGGGTACAGTGGGCTAATCTGCTGCTTATCCAAAAACAAACAGATTCAGAGAAAAATAAATATAATATAACCGGCTTAATCTTTCAAGACGAACTTGGAAACGAATACGGACAGTGATTATGGGAACACGGAACGTTAGGGCAATAAATGGAAAAGAGTTAGAATTAGCTGAGGAAATGGAAAAATTCAAAGTAGATATTTTGGCCGTTACAGAAACAAAGAAAAAGGACAAGGAATAGAAAATGTAGGACCGAATCATACTTTAATCTTCTCTCAGGAGTAAATGTCAAAGATAGAGCCAGAACAGGAGTAGGCCTCCTAGTGCACAAAAGGCATTAAAAGCTACTAGAAAGTTGGAAATTTATAAGCCCACGGCTATTAGGGGTAAATATTAAACCAAAAGGAAGAGAAATTAAATTATTAATAGCTTATGGACCAAACGAAGACGCAACTAAAGGAGAAAAATATATCTTCGAAAACGATTACAAATAGCTGCTGAGAATCTTAAACCCAAACAGGAACTAATGCTTTTAGGAGATTTAAATGCTAGACTAGGCAACAATGTAGAAACATCAGGAGGAGTAATAGGTAAAGAATGAGAGAGACAACAACTTCTCCAAATGAAGAGAGACTAATAGATTTTTGCCTCAAGAATAACATGAAAATAGCCAACACCTTTTTTCCTCATAAAGATATCCACAAATATACAAGAAGAAATGAAGACATGTGAAAAGTCAATGATAGACTGCATAATAGTTAGTAGCTCCTTTTTTACACCACATTGAATGCAAGAGTAAACAGAGAAGCAGAAATATTTAGTGACCATCACTTAGTGATTGCAAAAATGAGATTACTGACTGAAGTAAACAAAGGAAAAGGAAAGAGAAGAAAGCTACTAAACTCAAAATAGAGTAACTAAATAAACCAGTAGTAAAAGAGATATACCAATCTAGGATAATAAGATTTATCAGTGAAAGACAGATGGATCTGAATGATAGCACAATAGAAGAAAAGTAGCAGATGTATAAAGAAACACTCCTCAGTTGTACTGAAGAGGTCTGTGGTAGGAAACAAATTAAAGGAGATAGGAAAAGAACAGCATCATGGAATGATAATGTCAAGACTAAGATCAAAGAAAAGAAGGATGCCTGGAAGAAATACTTGCAAACAAAGAGACCAGAGGATAGGATAGATTACGTGAATAAAAAAACTATCGCCAAAAAGGAAGTTAGGAAAGCAAAACAAGAACAATGGGAAGAGTTTGGACAAAGGCTTCAAGAAACTATCAAGGAAATCAAAAGCTGTTCTGGGGGCAATGAAGAGCATGAGAAAGACCAAAGCATGCCCAATACGACAAATTAAGAAAGGAGAAATAATAAAAGAAAACAGCGAAATCATGGAAACATGGAGAAATCATTTTCACCAATTACATAATCCCTCCAGAACGTATCCCTCCAGAACGTATGAAACAAGGAGTAAAGATCAATTAATAAGAGTAACAAGTAATCCAGAGGAGACAGCTGAAGGTGTAGATATATCAATGAAAGAAATCCAAACAGCTATAAGAAAAGTGAAATTAGGAAAAGCCCCAGGAGCAGATGAAGTTTATTCCGAAATGATTTAAAACCAAGGGAGAGAGGCATACAAACTACTACATACAATATGCCAACAAGCATTGAAGTCCAGACGGGTGCCAGACGACTGGAAAAAAGGAACTGTGGTACCAATACACAAGAAAGGATCAATTATGGAATGCTCAAACTATAGAGGGATATCACTACTTAGCGGTCCAGGAAAAGTATATACCAGGATACTGGAAATGAGACTAAGGAAAAGAGTAGAGGATCAGATTGAAGAACATCAGAGTGGATTTAGACCAGGAAGATGGTCCATAGGATACTTTTTGCCTGATACAGTTCCGTTAAGCCTGTTTGACGTTCCGTTAAGCCTGTTTGACGTTATTAATGTTTTAGAACAATTTGAATAACATGCAAGCTACGTAAATTTTTGTTTTTTATTTCAGATATTTTCTTCTGGAGTTGTCTTTTTTTTCAACTGCTAATGCTGCCAAGTCATTCAACATCCAGTGTTTCCTTTTCGTCCTGCAAAATTTTGTGTCTTATTTGGTGTCATGATGTCTCCAATACACTTTTGACTTGATTGCTATGATGAGAAGCAATTGTATAAAAAACGAACTCTAATCTTTATTTCGCAGCCTTTTGTGTATGGTATTACGTATATTTGTACTCTATTATTGCCTCAAGCGATTTCTTTGATTTAATCCTTTCTGGGTAATTTGTGATCTGGAGCTCTATAACTAACTAATCTTGCCAGCCTTGTGTATTCTTAATATCATGGGCATTTAAAGTTGCGTAGTTCTGTTTCAATTTCATGTAAGCTATTGATCTGCCTAAATGATAAATAATTAGCATACCTTCCGACCAGTACGTAAAAACTGTACTTTATACGGGGTTTTTTGGCTTTGAGTCTGTAAATCTGTATGTGTTTACCCTAAAAAGTACATATATGGGTTTACTGTATAATATTTGATTTTTATAAAAACCCTAAGAGAAATTAAGTTGAAGGTCCGGAGTTGCTATTCTGAGTTTGCAAAACTGCCGTCTCACTTTGCCGTAAAGGCCAGCAATCCAATGACTGTTTTGTTATTTTTCACATTCAAGTTAAATTGTCAATGTTTTCTGAAATATTAAGGACTATCATACAAGACACAATTAATTTGCACAGTCAGAGTCAGTTTTTCAATTTAAAAAGGTTGGCAGCTATGAATTAGTTGAAAATGACGTCTGTCTTTCGATTTGCTGTAAATAATAATAACGATAATAATAATATAATTCATTTCTATAGCGCCCACTCCCATCTTACGACAATTCTAGGCACATAAATCAGTTGGTTTGCCTTGCGATATGTAAGGATGACATTTTTTTTGTTTTAAAGATTTCAATCAACTGTAGGAGGAAACAGAAAAAAGCTGAGAAAAAAAAAATGAAGAAAGTATAGTAAGGGTAGGATTTGTTACGGTTTAAAAGTTTGCAATGAATTTAATTGCACGTTGAGGCTACAGTACAACTGCAATAGTAAATATTCTAACACAGAAGAAACATTCTTATTTTTCTGCTTTCAGCTTAATAATAGTAAATTGTATTTAGTGACTGGTTGTGGATCTATAGATAAAAAAATCATTTTCCGTATTTTCACTATTTCAAAGTTTGTCTATTGGGAGTCTTTTGTTAAGTTTTTGTCTTTGTTTTGTTGGGTCTTTTTGTTGTTGTTTGTTTTGTTTAGAGAGGGGCGGGGGGTGTTACAAACATTATCCTACATCAGCCATACTTTTTTCTTTACTGTTTAATTTCTTGTCCTTATGTACAGTTGAAAGGTGACAGAGAGATAATTCACAATCCCATTGCAACGTACTGTCTTATCTTATTGTCACTTCATGTATCACCCATAAGGCAGCTTTTCTTGCACAAAAAACTTTTCCTTTCATCTACAAATATATTTATATATTTATTATTTATTATAATAATATATATATCAGGTTTTGGGAAGATGACTTTGAAGTCTTAAGCTGTTCTGTCTAAAAGTGTGAAACTACTGCACCTTTGAAACCTGTGTTCAATTTTTCCCTCCTTGATAGAAAGGACTGCAGTCATTTGTAAGATTTCAATTCGTGGTTTTACCTCTTATACTATAGACTTAATGTATGTAGGTGTGAAAGCCCGTTGTGGAATGGAAATGAGAGATTATTACAAGTAGAAGAACAAACAGAAAATATCATAGGCGTCAGATAAAATCGAAAGATAATGCATCAAAGGCTTAAACTAAGAATGTGGAGGCGTTATAGCAACACCTTATAGAGTTGTGAGCTTGTATTCACGACAACACTGGTTCAAGCCCCACAGTTGACACAACGTTGTACTCTTAGGAAAGGTACTTTACTTTCCTCACTCAACTCAGGTGTGAATGAGTACCCACAGTGAGCCTGCACTTGTGCGGTGGTACGGACTACTAATCCATCTTTATCTTTATGTTCTTTGTAGACATGGGGAAAACTTCAAATTCATATTCTTTTTATAGCTATTAGCCATGACTGGATTTACAAGAAAAGCTTTGTTGATGAAATTCCTTGTTTTAGTCAGCAAAGTTGGCAAGGGTGGAAGTGCGTTTTTCCTTTTATGACAAGAGAGTGGGTACCATTGCATAGGTCACTGGTTCAATTCAGTCTGAGTTTCTTCAAGATCCTTCATGGCCATTGCTGCCTAAAGAGCTGGAGCGTATCCTGGTTTCTATAGAAGATTGAAGTGGAAGAGGTGATAACAATCCCCTCCTGAACAAGATGCTAGTCTGATGCAAGTTTTACTCCCATGCTGTTGCTGGTACCCAATTGCATCTGGGGTCGAGTAGAGAAAAAGCATATAAACTATATAAAGTGCCTTTCCTAAGGAACACAATGCCAGACCTAGCTTTGCTAGGATTCAATCCGGGAGCTCATGATCCCAATTTCGACAGCCTAATCACTCTGCCACCTAGTGTGAGGTTCATAATTGTTTTTCTGTTAATTTCTTTATATATATATATGTGTTTTGTTCTTGTTTCTATGGCACTCTAACTCTGACAGCTACGTTAAATCTATCTATATTACTGTCTATGTGGCGCCTCCCCGTAAACATCCGTATTTACATTAGCATGGACATAATAATATGTGGTTTTGTCTCTGGCTTGTTGTGTTTTATTGTTTAACCTTCCTTTTTTTTCTAGTTGTCTTTTATATTTGTTAAAACACTTGTGTTCTTTTCGTTCCACGATATTAGAAGTTTCAGCTCATTTTCTCCCGTGAACGTTTTTATTATAAATTTCTGTCTCAAACGTTTCATTGCTATTAAAGGTTTTGGCTTTGCTTTCCATTCGTAAAAGTAATCTGGTTTAATTTTATGTAAATTTACCAGACGTTTTTTATATTTTGTTCAATAATTGAAAAAATGTTGTGTGTCTTGAAATTTCAGTCAAGAAATTATATTATAAGGATGTAAAACTTATCATAATTCATTTTGGAAATGTTTGTGCTTTACTAATCAGTCAATTTAATCTGTCAAAATTTGTGTTGTAGACTATCAGTCAGCTTCTTCTGATCAACTGAGAACAAACAAAGTTTTTCTTCAGAAGTCTAAATCAAGGCATTTGAAAATGCTAAAAAAAGAAAATTTCAAATTTAAAAAAAAAAAAAATGCCTTTGAAAGTCAACAAAAAACCAGGAAATTTTTCGTTATGATTTTTTGTAATGTTAACTCAATAAGAAAACATAAAAATCTTTTTAACTTCATTCGAAATTTCTTTTTCTAAAAAACAAAAAGTCCTTTAGTAGACTAAAAGTATGTTTTATTTGACTGTCATTAGGTTGAATGTACTGATTTATCCTTTAAAATTTGACAAATATAGTACAAGAATGTATGGATCGTAATTTGCATTAAAAGAAAAATCTCCAACATCATTGAAAATTACTCCTTCTTCCCAGTCAACGAAAAACATAACAACTTCATCTGTGCTGTTATTTGCTTTTATTTATTTATTTTTAAATGTATGTATTTTATCGCTCATGTTGTACTGGTGTAGATGTCTACAAGCTTGTCAAAATGATGTAAAGAGCATAATTTTTCTTCATGCACATGTGTGCAGATTTTGTAATTTATTTTTGTAATGTCAGTGTCTGTCATTGATCTTTGACTTGTTGATCTGTTTTCTTGGATGAATCTCAAAATATACAATCTGACTTACACTTACACAACTTACTCACACACCTTGCAGTGTCATTATCACACTACATCTTACAGATTAAGGGCAACATTGTTTGCAATCCCAGATTAATTCGGTCCTAACTAGGCTAGCCCTACTCTTGAGAAAATTGACGTCAAAGATTTCGTTCTCCCCATTTCTTTTTTGATAAAGAAAGAAAAGGGATGTAATTTTGTAATATTATGATGTTGATTCAACTTTTTATAAGATACACTTGGAGGAGAAAATAACTAAATTTATGCCCCAAGACATACATGTACCTGCAACTGATGAGCTCTTGTTACCCACTTCAAACTAGAACATATGGTAATGTAGAAACTTGAATCGTGTAGCATAATAATAATCATAGTAATTCATTGGCGCTTCATCTTTTTCTCGAAAATCGCTTTGTCAAAATTTTCCTCTGTAATTTTGATACAATAATCAAATTCTTTCTTTGTATTTCAGTCTTGTGACAAAACATGTAATTAGTTTTTCCTGTTTTATAGGAAAATGAACTCCAAAAATCCAGTCATTTTATCCTCTGGTTTTTACAATGACAGGCACAACAGATGATAGGAGATTACCATCTAGGCATCTGGGTGACGGAATAATTTTAAGAGAATGCATACAATGACAATTATCCCCCTCCCTTACCCCGTTTTCATTGCAGTTAGTCCCGTTATCAGCATGATTGAGCTTGGGATAATCAGAAGTAGAAAGAGTCCTAACTTTTGGATGTCTTACTTTCGCAGTCTGAGTAGACCTACCTTCCTACCTACCTACCTACCTACCTACCCATTTCGCTGCTTGGTTGACAGGAGGGGGGGGGGAGGCAAACAAATCCATGTCTGGAATGAGGATTCAACCTCTCTCTCTACCAACCAAACTCCTAGGCCCTGACTAGGAAAAGTGTAAAGGCGTTGTCAATGCCTGGCCGGTATTCTAAGCCGGGAGGGGGTGGTTTTACTTTAACTGAATTCTTAAAAATTGTGTGATAAATAATTACAATTACAAAGACTCATTTGCATGTCTGTACCGTACTCCTGTGGGAGCTGAGAAGGACTTTGAATGGAATTAAAAAGCCGATGATGGGGATGGTCAGGAATGTAATGACGGCGAACTCATGATTTATAACTACAACTTGGATACGGGTCGCAGAAAATCCGTCTTCGGTTGTTTTTTTAATATCTGTCTACATTATGATTTCATCTGCCAGAGTACCATTACAAGCACACAAACATACACACACACACACACATACACACACACATACACACAGTGAGCTTCAGCTTTAACCAATGAACACACACACTACCTGTGTAAAACTTTTTATTCGTATGGGAATATTTTTCTTTTTTTAAATTTGAAGCAAAGCATATAGGCCTATTCTTGAGTGTAAATTTTCATCAAATGATTTTTAAATTTTTATATTCCTGTGTTCAGAAATTGTAAAATCTATTTTTAGTTCATCTTTTTCCAATCCATTGTGTTCTTTTGTTATTGCTATTTCTCCCCTCCTGGTCGCCATTTGAAAACATTCAGTCACAGGAGTTTATTTTACTGCATACCATTTTTGTCAGTTTAGAAAATGGAGAAGAGTGAAAGTTGAAATTTGTATGCTTATTTTGACTGTTTGTGTAGCAATACTTACGGTTTCTGGGATTATGTTTTGATAAAGATAGTTAACCCTTTGCTGTTGTATTTTAATTGATCAACAAGATAGAATTGTTCCCCAGTCCAAATTTAGAGTTTTAGTGAGCACTTTCCATCATATTGATGGCTTTTCATTATTATTAGTTTTAGTAGCAGTAGGACTATTATTATTATTATTATTATTATTATTATTATTATTATTATTATTATTATTATTATTATTATTATTATTATTATTAAAATTACTATTATTATTATTATTAAAATTACTATTATTATTATTATTATTATTATTATTATTATTATTATTATTATTATTATTATTATTATTATTATTATTATTATTTATTATTATTTATTATAATATTATTTAATAGTATTCTTTTAATATTATTATTGTTATTATATATTATTATTATTATTATTATTATTATTATTATTATTATTATTATTATTATTATTATCATTATTATTGTTATTGTTATTTTCTTATTTTTTAATTTTTATTTTTTTAAATTTCAATATAACCTGCATCCCTATTCCTATAAAATTTCTGAATTTATCAATTACATTTTATGCTTCAATATCTTCTCACTGAAATTAGTGTATTTCTTTTAAAACAATTACTTCTTAGCATATTTTTTCCTTTACATTTATCTACAACAGAAAGGGTATCTCTTGTCCTACTTTGTTTATATATATATTATTAATATTATATGCAAGGTGTATTAGTAAAGGGCTAGTTGTGTCCCCTTTTTAGCTTTCTGCTGCTATATTATGAAGATTATAATTATATATTGCTATAATAATATGATCATAATAATAACTTGAACTGTAAAATCGATTTTTACACAACAGCTTTGATTGTTATTGTTATCTTTTTTTCTTTGTCAGACATCTTTTCAAAAGATTTTTATGAATTTTACAAGGTTGGGAAAAGAAATCCTTGTTTGTGTCTATGGTCATTTCAATACTGCCTCTTTATTCCTATCTTTTAAATGAGGGGGACTCAGCAGTCCAGAGGTAGGGTGTCAGCCTCTCCACCCAAAGGTCATCGATTGAATCCCCATTGATGATTGAAAAATTAACTCAAGGTTTTTTTATTAAAAGTAAAAACTTCCCCTGGTCAAGATAGGTGGATCGACACCTAGTCCCATTGGAGACGGATGATAAAAAGGGGGTCACGTGTGCAAATCATAACACTCTGTGCATGTTAAAGATCCATCGGCTGGTTACAAAACAGTCCGGGCAAAATTAAAAATCCTACCAAAAACTCTGAGATCACCTTAGTTGTGGATGTGGGTAAAATGAAATCAAATGTTTTTAAAATCATTTATATGATCAATGTGTCCATTGTTCTATTAACGAGTATCAAACATCTAGAATAGAAACAACGGTAGACGACAACAAATCAAAATCAAAACTCCTGTAAAGCTACATGTCCACCTAAACGACTCAACACGTCCAAAATCCATCAGCCTCGATTAGACTTGAAGAGAAAGAAGAGCAGCGATTTATTACCCTTTGGGACCTTACAGTTACAGTAATGGAAATGTGTGTTCATGTAACCAATACGACTAAATGACTTAAAAGACATGACGGCATATAGTAATAGTATATATGAGTACGGTATATTCCATTTATGTCAGTTGGTTGTACGGACAGGTGATGAGTCATCAGCTAGAGGCATGCGGGGCTTGATCACTCAATGAACATGAACTCGTTATTTTTTTAAAAGCCATGTCATTGAATTCAGCACCTCATAATTAACAAAATTTTAGTAAATTAATGTTTATCGTAATTTTGATCACTGGCGTCGGTGGCCAAGCAGTTAGGTTGTCAGATTTGGGAGTCATGAGGTCCCGAGTTCAAATCCTAGCAAAGCTAGTTGTGTTACTTAGGAAAGATACTTAACACCTGTTTTTCTCACACGACCCAGGTGCAAATGGGTACAAGCATCAGCTTGGGAGTAAGAACCTGCATCAGACTAGCGTCCTGTCCAGGAGGTCATTATTATCACCTGTTCCGCTTTACTTTAGGGTACAGAATCTGGGATAATCTCCGGCTCTATGAGCCACAATGGCTTTGAAGGAGCTTTACTTTATGAGATTCACTCCAGCCATGAGATTACGCCAGCTGACTCCCATCCTTTAAAACTTTAAGTTCTCCATTTCAAATAGATACACACCAACAGATGGAAAGGAACACTGATGTGCAAGGGACACAAAAGCTAACCAGTTACATTATTCTAGTCATAGGATAGGGCACTTAGCAGAGGTCCACAGGTAAGGTGTCGGCCTCTCCAAGGCTGAGGGTTCATGCATGACAGGTTGAAAAATTGTATCAAGTTTTTTGTTTGTTTACACACAGGGCAATCCAGGCAAAATTAGAAATATAATGCCAAAAACTCTGAGATCACCTTTGTTGTGGATGTGGGTAAAATCAAAATATATACAAGCAAGTTTTAATAACGCATCACCCTTTGAACTGCCCATTGCATTGATATGTCCACTTATGCTCACGAGTTGCTGAAATTCTGTAATATCCGATGGTATGGAACAAAGCGTTAAAGGCAATTGTCGATTTTTCCTCCGTCTGCAGTGTCCTCAACAAATTTCTTGTTTATCTATTCGTAACTGATATTAGTGATACACCTTGATCATGCAATGGGTAATTCAAATGGAAATGTGTTATCAAAGCTCCCTAGTACATATCGTATAAAGCAGTCTGTCTTCCGGAGTGATTACAGTTTAAAGTGGCTCCAGGCTTTTGTAGTAGAGTGAATTCTCTGCAAAATGTATCGAAATATAACACAATGCATTTCCAATACTAGAAATCAGAGCGCTTTGTTTGTTTGTTTCATTGAATCTCACCCTGTCCATCATATGTGGTGATCTCAGGGTGGGATAAGAACTTTGATTGAATATTACCCCGTCTACAAATAAGATTCGTTTGTTTAATTGAGATTTACCTGTCCACCAGTGTGGTGATCTCAGGGTGAATTAAGAGGAAATAGCAAGATAAAAGATAAGTGAAAGAGTAAAAGGAAAAAGTAGGACCTACCAGCAACACCCACCAGCCCACAGAAAAAAAGAAATAGCAAGACGGGAAATGAGCAACTGAATGAAACTAGGAAAGGAGCAAGACCTATCATCAGCTTTGTTTATTGTTTGATTGAAACTTACCCTTCTCCACCATATGCGGTGATCTCAGGATGAATTTAGAGGAAACAGTAAGATGAAAGAAAGTGACAGTGAAAGAGTGAAAGGAAAGAAGAAATACCTATCACTAGTATCAGCAGTGCCCGCCATTCGCCAACAAAAGCACACACAGACAAACGTTTTGACACACAAACGTTTTGACAAAAATTAATAATAATAATAATAATAATAACAATAACAATAATAATAATAATAATGCAGGAGGCAAAAAAGTTGTCATCTGTTCTAGATTTTAATATTTGTCATGAAGCAACATGTTAAAAAAGTCTAAATCTGAGATAATAATAATTTCAAGAGAGGAGAGAGAGTACAAACCTTTGCCTTACAATCTTGGTACGGTACACCAAGAAAAAGGGGCGGGGAGGTAACGGGAGTTTGTAACATACATCTTTTTTCACATGAAGGGTAAACGGGCGGTGGGGTGGGGTGGGGAGAACGGTTGATGGGGGTGTGAGGACAAAAAGTGACAGATGAAAAAAAAAATTTAATATAAAAAGAAAAAAAAAAGAAGGGAAACAAACAAAAATAATTACAAAGAACGGTAAGAATAAAAATTGGAAGAAAGTGTAAAAAATCACACGACTCAAATCTAAACTGTGGAAGAATTAAAATAGACAGGAAGAACGCCACTCTCTGGGGTAGAACTTTATCGTATTTCTAAGGAATAATAAAGATAATAATAATATAGTACTAATAATAACATTAGCAATAAAACATTATAGACAACATTTATCACATTGTTTCTATCATGTATGCAAGCTTAAATAAGACAGAAATCGGGGTGGGGGGTGGGGGGAGGGGGGGTGGAACGGGCAAGGGAGGATGTGGTTCAACATCATTAATTATATTTACTTCCGTCATTCATATTACACAAACACACAGGAAAATGAACACTGGGTAAAAAAAAACGACAAAAAACACGATAGTGAACTTATTTACTTCGTTGTGAAAGGTCAAACTGCGACTGAAACAAGGGGGGGGCTGACCTTTGACACCATGTGAGACACATTGCAAATACACCGAAATAAAAAATTTAAAAGCCCAACCAAACAAACAAGGGTCAAGAAAATTATATAATTATAATATTTTCCTCTTCTTTTTTTTCTCCGATGAGCCTTGTGTTATTTAATATGATAGAGATGAGGGATGGTAGGTGATTGTGGAGGGGAACACATTGCAATGGCAAAAAGAAAAAGAAAAAAAAAAGATATAAAATTCTTTAAAAAATTAACCCAACCCTGAGATGGTTAAAATAAAAGTAGCACTCCAAAACTAAAGTGAGTCATGAGTAGGAGTGAGAGGTATGTCATTGCTTGAGGATTCTTGCATTAAAATTTAAAATTATTTTTTTTAAAAACAACACCCAAAACATCTTACTAATAATAATCATGATAAAAATATTTTTTTAAATAAAAATAAATACTAATAGCTTCATTTCGTGAATCATCAAAACAATGGGATGGTTAAGAAATATTATTATGACTTACAAAAGCCCAAGAAAAAAATATGAAGAAAATCGAAAAAATAAAAGGTCGAAATGACAAAAGGTGAAAATATCGAGACAATCGTTCAACATTTAAAGGGGGAAAGGGCTCATAACGGTCGCTGGGGTGAAGTGTGTGTGTGGATAAATTACGAGACGGAGATTAAAGCCAAACCACACAAGAGTTGTTTTTTTTTTTAATGAACGAATGTACAAACTTTAAAAACGTACATACAATACGTCAGGAGCAACACACACACACACACGCACGCACATGTGTGTGCACACACACACACGCGCACACACACACAGAAATACAAAGATACAATACATGGAGATAAAAACTAACTGCTGCTCCTCCTCTACAGACTGGATGGAATTGAAAATTGGTTAACAGCACAGAAGTTGTTATGGTAACGGTAAAACACAGAGGTGTGGACGTTTGACGCACTCTCCACAGGGAATTTTAGGAAGTGACACTGAAAAACATAACGCAATAACTCCCATCTCATACAAGAAATGCTCACAAATCTCCCTGCAAAAAACAAAACAACAACAAAAAAATAACTTCACTCCAACATACACTCACTACTATATGAGTAGTATTAACATACCAGACCCTCTTTTCTCTCAATAAATAAATAAATAAATTGATTTGTATTATAAAATACTGTCATCACAAATTTATATTGAAAAAAAAATCATAACAACAAAACAAATGAAAAAGAATATTAAAACAGCAAGCAGTAGAAAAGTTGCATATCAGCCTAGAAAAAATTGATTGCTTTATTATTAATAATAATAATAAAATTAATAATTAAAATCTAGTTAAAAAAATAACATTCAAATAGTGACACAAGTTAACTTTTAAAAATCTATTTCTCCATCACAAGGGCGCGTAAATCAAATTCACTCCGATCATGACACTTTTATTATTCTATAAATACTGAGAACACGATAACGAAGGTTTTATGAAATTTGAAACAAACACACACACATACACACACACACACACAAAAATATATATATATTATAAAGGAGAACAATCTCACACTCTATTGAATTTATTTACTAACTTTCATTTCAACTTCTTTCATAAATCCTTGTGTGATTTTTTTTTTCCAATGAGATTTTTCACACCACGGCATGCCAATATGACCATGAACGTTTTAACATGAGTCAACCGAAATCACTGTAGTATGTGAAGCATGAAATGGGAGACGGGAACGCGGAGAAGGGAGGGGGATGGGGGGGGGGTGTTATCTTGGCAGAAGAGGGTGATGGAGACGTATAGATAAGACATTTAAAAAAAGAATCGGATGAGATGATGGGAGTTTGGCATCACTACACACACACAGACACACACGTACATAATGTATGTACATACACACACATTCACACACAGATCATGTCGAAGGGAGAGAATGACACCATTGTTCTTATTTAAAGCTGGGCAGTTGAAAAACATGCACCCTTGTAACCATCGTGTGACGAATTTTTAACTTTTCAAATTATTCATTTTATTTCTTCAAATTAAGATGTTTATTGCTATTTATTACTGATGTCAGTGTCACACTGATCAAATCAATGAAGAGAGAGAAAAAAAAGAATGTTTCAATTGAAATCCTCATCATCGCCTACTCACCAGCCAGCATTGCACACATGTAACTTGTGCAATAAAACACCATTTTCAATCAAGTTTATGATAACAAGTGACACAAAAAGATTTATAACGTAGTTTCATCTTTCAATAAGATTACACTTGCCGCAGACGTTGCCAAGTATCACCAATATACAAACATCTACTACATCTACTACAAATGTCATATTTAAATGGATGTTCATCATAAGCACAGCATTTTGCCATGAACTTGTATAAAAAAAATTAAGAAAAGAATTTTCTTTTCATTCTTCTCTACTGACTTGACAAATTCATACCCAAGGTCTTATTAAAAAAAGCTTGTCTTGCTCGACAATTTTTACAGCATTTTAAAAAAGTACAAAATCCAACATCAACATTCTAGATGGATCTTTTTCTTCAAAACCAAAACAAAACTTAAAAAACGGTCACACAAACATGTAAACTTACTTAGAGAATTTTTTTTTTTACACAATTGTCTTTTACTTTTACACTATTAAAAACCCCTGATGTTTAAAAGTTTTATGGTATTCCGTATTGAAAATGTACATAAATGAAGTCAAAAGAGTAATATCGTATTTTTGTTTTCCGTTCTTTAGTGTTCAAAGAATTTGACATTTATTTTAATTAGATTAATCAGAATACTTAATGGTCATCATTAAAATTCCAGTTGGTTTTTTTTTTATAAAAGGGGCCATGGTAATCCTAAAAAAAAATTTTGAACTTTTAAAATAAAGTCTGAGAATGATGTACTGTACTATACAGATTGCAAATAAACATTTCTGCTGATATTACAGCTCACCTCTCTTTGTGAAAGCAATGCAATTATAAAGCAATTAATTTAAAAGTTGAATAACTTTAATAAATAAACAAAGTGACAGCCAAAACAATTTTTAAGCAAACTCAATCAGAGTACATTACTAAAGAGTAATTTTATGCCAACAGAATTCCCCTGAATTTATTGAAACGTTTTATCTCTGAATAAAGAAATGTTTAAAACGTCAATTAAAATAAACAGAACTTGCTATTGAAGCAAAAAACACAAAGGTCAACAAAATTTGTTGTTTTTTTTTAAAATAAATATTTTAAGTTCATCCTGCCGAAAAAAAACAAACCCAAAACGAACACAAACTGCCATTCAAATTGTAATCAAATAAAGATTTGAGAAAAGCCAAATAAATGCACTGCTTGTTAGGTTGCAGAAACCCCACCGACAGCCACCCCGACCGACAGGCACATCAGCGGATATCGCAACTTTCCTAGCGGGGGAAGGGGAAACTAAAAAAAAAAAGGTGCATGGAAGGTCGGAGTAGACGGCAGTAGTCCTTGTACTTAGCAGTTTTTCCGGAAAGAGTCCATCTGTTCAGGGGCTGTGGTGAGGAAGGGGAAGCAAATCAATCACACATGTAACCACCTCGGGTAAAATAATAACGTTAATAGAAGAGAAAAAACACCTTAAAATTGTACGACTGAAAATAGACAAAAATCAATAGCAGAAAAACTAAATGAAGTAGACAGAGACAAAATTGCATTTTCTTTTTCTGTTTTGTTTCTTTGTTGATTAATATTATCGGGGACTTTTTTATAACTCTTTAATTTCATTACGTCACAAATGTGTAGTGAAGTAAATAATCAATCACAGGCATAAATGATAATAATAACAATGAAAGCATTATGAACTTAAAATTATTTTACTGTATAAATCTGACATACATGATGTTATTTAATAAAAATAAATTCTTTCTGCCTCTGTGAAAGGAAGACAAAAAAGATGACCAACACTGCTGCTGTTGGATTTCATTAAATGGAAAGACAAACAGTGGGGAAGGCCGTGTTTAGACTACTGGTAATCTAAATATAGACATGACGATATATATATATATATATATATAGAGAGAGAGATTTTGGAGGAAAAACTCCGATAGGTAGGAGCGCAAAGACAAGAAGAAGAATACAGACAGGAGTGGAGTGAACAGCAAAATAGTCTTGGGCACCGGACGGGTTTGAACCAGAGGCCATCACCTCGCCATGAGAAAGTTGGAAAGCCCAAAGTAACCACAGACAAATCCTACCAATCAACACTCAGCACTTAATCTCTACAACGATACAGTGTTTCTTTTGAGAAGGTCTTTCGGCGAATCCAATCATGACCGGCAGTTTATTCCATCACTTTTAAAGTTTTCATTTCACCGCTAGCATCCCAAATCTAGTCAAGACTAGTCTCTTGCCTCTTGATTCTTCCTTTCATTTCACCACAGCAACAGCTAAATTCAAGCCACCTGACAGTGACATAGCGGCCCCTAGTAGCTCAAAGCCTTGCCACGTGTGAGCATTGCATAGATTCTTCTTGCATAGATTTCACAACAGTACAGGAAACAAATGAAAGAAAAGACCCCATCTTATTACCATTACTGATACTCCTACGTCCCAATCCATCATGGAGAGAAGAAAAAAACCCCGCAAATAATAGCTACGAGTAGTACGAGTAAAATCCCCCCCCCCCCTAAAAAAACCCAAAACTCACATTAATAATTTTATTCACAACAATAAAATTTTTTATAAAATTGTTTAATCCTCTTGATCTTCGACCCTCTTACTTCAACCAGACTGACACAGATGAATATTCAGACGCCACAAATGCATCATGTTGTTGCAAGGCCTTTACGACCCACAGAAGAAGAAGAAGAAGTAGAAGAAGTAGATTGCTTGCTTTGCTGTCTAGCATTACAATTACACAGGTGCATGCCTACACATTGTGATAATGCCCTTTACCATCACTAGGAAAAACAGTATGACATGATACGATGCAAGTAAAACAGAAAAGAAAGCGTAAACTACGACAACAAGCGTCCTAAAGAGAGAGAAAAGCAACAATTATGATCACTGACTGAAAGATAAGAATAAGAGGGAAAGAAAAAAAAGGAAGAAAAAAAAAAGAAAGAAAAAAGCTGAAAGGGTGCAGTTTGAAATAACCATACCGATAGAGAGATGGATGAAGGCATTTCAAATTTCATCTCAATTTCACGAGCAGTGCTCGGCAAGTCACCAATGGTGGGTTCTGACCGTTCATGCATAAAGTAAAAAGTCACAAAACACAGCAGTCAAACAGGCCTATCAACTATCATAATCACAATCATAGTATCAATATCATCACAATCTTAATCTTCGAGATATTGAACAGGAATTACATCAGGCGGGTAACAATAATAATAATAATATAATCTATTCATTGACTCGTGTAGACATGTGCTTCCCATAAAAACCAAAAATAAATTATGATGGAATCATCATGTCTGCTTTCAAAATTCATAGACTTATGAAACACGTGATCCAGAAATCGAAAAAGATGTCACGTCGTCCTCTGAATGAAACGTCAGTGTCGCTCCTCGTCGGTTGGGACGAGACAGGCAGCACACTTGATCTTGGAGTCGTCAGTTTTGGTGTTTTTTAGATGTGTGGGTAGTTCTTCTTTCTTTCTTCTTCTTTTCTTTCTCTTCATCTTTTGTTACGTCTCCTCATGCTGAAATATTTTGTTGACTGGAAATCTGATTTAATTGTCTAACATTCTTCCTTTTTTTCTTCTTTCCTTCTCTCCCTTTCTTCTTCCTGATACTGGAAGTTGATGCATTAGATGCAATCGAAGACATTCTTCTCTTTTTTTTATTTTTTTTTATTTCTAATTTTCTTCCTTCAACTTCAAAATGTTTTCACTCTTTCTTTTTTTTTTTTTTTTTTTGATTGCTCAGAAGAAGTCGGGGAAATCTGTAGAGTAACAAAAGGTGAAGAGAAAAAAGAAACGGCGAGAGAAGTTGGAGTGAGGGGACATGGAGGTGGGAAGGAAAGGGAGGGGGTGGGTTGAAGGTAGAGAGAGATGGGGTGGGGTGGGAGAGGGGAGGGGGTTGGAAAATAGAGAAATGAGTGTTCATAAGTCAACAATTGAAGCGCCAAAAAAGTCACGCAGTGAGAAATATGATTTGGAATTGGAATGAGGCTAGAAAGTGGAACAGAAGGAAAGACGAAAAGCAAAGCACATCATCAAATGTCAAATGTCAGCCAGGAGAAAGAGAGAGAGTGAGAGGCAAAAACACTTGAAAAGGCTACAAAAAAAAACAACTTATTGTGTTTAAATTCCTGCAAAGCAAGAGACAAAGACAAAACTCAGCCTGTAGAAGATCAGATACGACATAATGTGATCTTTGAGCAGAAGCCGAGACAAAGAGGAAAGAAAGAAAACACAGGACATAGATTAATAACTAGAGGGTAATCTCAACTAGCTAAGCCACAAAGGAATAAATAAAATGAGTGAATAAATAAATAGACAGCGAAAGAAAACAATAACTTTATTAAAAATGAAATAACAAAATAAATAAATGAATAAATAAATAAGTAAATGAATGAATAACTAATAATAATTTTTTTTAAAGAAATTAAATTAAAAAATTAATAAATAGATAAATAAATAACTAAATAACTAAATGAATAAATAAGGAAAGAAAATGAAGAAAAAGCGGATGTACACAGGAGGCTAGGCAACAGGATAGGGGCGGGATGGTGCCAAAGGTTTCACTCAGGGTGTAGTTATTATAATATTTATTATTAATTAAGGGTAGAAATCCACACACAGTACAGAGGGCAAACTTGATGCAAAGGGAAGAAAAGGGAGACAACTGGGAAGATCAAATGTGGAGTGGAAAGGATGGGGCGATGGGAAGGATGGAGGAAGGGTGAAAGGAAGGAGGAAAAGAAAAGGAAAGGGAGTGGGGAGGAATGGTCGGTGGGAAAAGTGATTCAGGGCGGCAGCTGCACATTGCAAGCAAGCATATACCAATGGCACCCACACACACAAAATCAATTGTGGCTGCCGCAATGGTGGTCAAGAGTGTCGTCAGCTTTGGATGGAAGGGCGCGGGGGTGCGGGTTGAAGAAATAAAAGAGGTGGGGGGGGGGGGGGTGGGGGGGGGGGGGGTGGGGGGGGGGAATCACTGACTTCCTTCATCAACTGTAGCCATAGAAGGCAAATGTAATGGGAAGGGCACACATTTTTGTAAGAACATCAAATTCAATATGGAATAGATTGTTATATTCACGTACCGTCGATGAAACTATCTAAATACATAACTCCATGACATATGGGATATGAGATTTGGCCTTAAAATTATCAAATGCATGCTGCTTCTTTTGTGTCTATAAATACTGGAGGTCTTGAACTAATAGATAAATTCATTTTACGCACATATTCAAATGAGGATTTCCATTTTTTCTTCCCACTTGTTTAGATCTTTCAAAAAGCCATAGACGTCCATTTTGTGCACAAGATAAATTTCCCCCTTTATTACATTCAAAAGACTAAAATATCTAATTGTAATCCAAAAAGCGTAAAGTGTTTGTAGCCCTACTCGATGATTCAGTCGCTTTTTGCTTCTCCTGAAAAATTACGGCATACGGCCTTGTGTGATTAGAGAATTTCACTGACGAAATGCATGTATTTATATAATTTCTAGCCATAAAAGCATGGTAAAAAAAAAAAACAGCATAAAAAAAACTTTCATTTTCATTAAAATGTTGGAGACAAAGACCAATTAAAAACTCTGTTGTATCTTCTGTATAAATGTCAAAGTGGCAGAGATGTAAAAATAAATTACTGCTGATTATTTTCTCAAGAAAAAACTATTGTGTTATATTTTCTTCTAAGCTTGTCTGATAATAAAAATGGATGAAATTGTATGACTCCTTCTTAAGCCTATAAATTTCCTATATAAATGGCCAATTGTTTATTCCACTAGATCAGCTTTAAATTGATACAAGAACCACCAGATCAGGCTGTCAAACATTTCTTCTTCAGAAATTGATTGTCACCTACATTCATTTTAGCCTAGAAGTACTAGTACAAGAAGGCTGTGGAATGGACTGCTAACACAGAAATAAATTCCAGCAGTAGCACTGAACTTTAAAAAAAAACACAAAAAAACACATCACCTTAAAATCAAAAATGGATTAGCAGTTTTGGGTTAAATAAAAAATATACGCAGTGACAGCAATGCTCAAGAATTGAGTTGGTCAGCTATTATGAAGAAGCCAAGATACACAGTTTGACAAGATATTGGAAACGTTCCCGCCTTTTATTGGTGTCTGTGGACATACAATGCCTTAGTACTAATGTTTTTTTCTTCAGACTACTATTTAAACCTTCAGAGCTATTTAAATTTGTATTTCTGAGTCTTCAAGATATTCTCGGTTCTTCCCACTCCTTCATTCTTTCTGAAGTTGATCAACCAGCTTAAGTTCAAGTAGCAATTTAAAACCATCATTACAGCCAAGTAGCAATTGAAAACCATTAGGTTCAAGTAGCAATTTTAAAACCATCAGTACAGCCCTTTAGTTGATCAACTAGCTTTAGGTTCAAGTAGCAATTTAAAACCATCAGTACAGCCCCTTAGTTGATCAACTAGCTGTAGGTTCAAGTAGCAATTTAAAACCATCAGTACAGCCCTTTAGTTGATCAACTAGCTGTAGGTTCAAGTAGCAATTTAAAACCATCAGTACAGCCCTTTAGTTGATCAACTAGCTTTAGGTTCAAGTAGCAATTTAAAACCATCAGTACAGCCCCATCAGTAGTTGAGCAACTAGCTGTAGGTTCAAGTAGCAATTTAAAACCATCAGTACAGTCCTTTAGTTGATCAACTAGCTGTAGGTTCAAGTAGCAATTTAAAACCATCAGTACAGTCCTTTAGTTGATCAACAGTAGCTGTAGGTTCAAGTAGCAATTTAAAACCATCAGTACAGCCCTTTAGTTGATCAACTAGCTTTAGGTTCAAGTAGCAATTTACTTGTGTTGACTGCCTGTTGGTTTCTGTATCTTAAATCTAAAATTACTTCCCGCTACAGAACTAAAAATTGTTGGCTTGGACTAAACATAGCCTTTTCCCACATAGCCGTAACGGTGTGAGATATGTATTGTGAAGGACACCTACCTGTTAGTCTACTCCGAATAAATTAATAATGTTCTGCTTTATGGGCAGCTTTTCTTAATGTGTGTGTTTGTTTTAAACAGAATTCAGTTATGGAAAAATCCACTTCATGCGAAGATTCTTTGTTTGCTCGAGTTTGTTTCTGTTTTTGTTTTGTTTTACGTCACATTTTTTTTCTGCTTGATATCAACTAATACTGATGCTAGAAATCGATGTTGTCATTTTTTCCACTCATCAACTAATCAAACTTTATGTACTCCCTACCTTAAATCAACCACTAACACTTACTAACATCAAATCCAGTCAGATACCAAGCTATTGGTGGGCCATACAAATATACAAACATGCACCATGCAAGGAGAAGGATGGATTGTAAGTAAAGACATGCCACTATGCATGCACATGACTAGGAATAGGGAATCAATCAACAGAAAAGGTGAGGGTTAGGAGAGGGGGGGGGGATGTTAACACCAATATTGCATGCAGACTTGGCCATAGCTGACATTATAGTACACAGCAAATTAAAAGAACAATAACTATATGGACTGTCAAAAGTCAAAGCAATATTTAAACAGTAAATCCGATGATAAATATTAATTTGATAATAAACTCCATATAATCATTATTTCACAGTACATCCGATATATTTATTATAAACATCTGACAGCCAACGGAAATCCAATAGTTTGAACATTGCCCTATTATCAGCTAATCTGTCCTTTGAAAATAAAAAATAAATCATATGTTCATTACAGTCATCTGCCTGAAACTGAAAACGGTATCAGGAAAGCTTTTTAATGTTTGACCAGAACTTGATAACATTCAAAACAAATCTACACAAACAAGCAGCTCTTTGATGAAGGAGGTAACTAAACTAAGTTTCCATTGCTTAAAGGCCACTGTGGCCCATAGAGCCAGAACAGATCCAGGTTTCTATAGCATGAATCAGAACAGATGACGCTAGTATGTCTCACAGGTTTTTACTCCCAAGCTGGGTCGAGTGGGGAAATTGCATGTTAAGTGTCTTTCTCAAGGAACACAACATCCGACTTAGCTTTGTCAAGATTCAAACCAGCTCGTGATACCAAGTTTGGCAGCATAGCCACTCAACCACCGACGTCACATTTATTGATAAAGGCAAGCAATACAATTTCCGTTCTCAGTTCTCACACGCATTGATTTAAAGGCAGGGAGAATTTCCATCACAAGATCAAAACGTCTTTTTTTTAAAAATCAGCTCTCTCCGTCTTTGATTCTTGTTTCTCGCTAACCTTTCACTTATCAAAATCCCTGAAACTGGAAGACAATTTATATTTGACCTCCCGCCCCGCTCCAAATCCTAAAATAACATGTTCCTGCATATCTACTGAAAGAATATGTTTTCATAAATTGGTAAGGCATCAGAAAATTCCCCCGTAATTTGGAATACTCTGTACTATAATGACAGCTTCGTGAGAAAAAGGGGTGGAGGGCTAAAACCTTTTTTTTCCAAAACAACAACAAAATAAAACGTTTTGTGAAGGCAGATAGTAGAGGAAGAATTGTTGAAAAGCAAATACAATTATATGGAAAAACTAGGGTATGTATGGGGGCAAAATAAAGTAATAATAATAGTAATAATAATAATAATAATAATAATAATAATAATAATAATAATAATAATAATAATAATAATAATAATAATAATAATAATAATAATAATAATAATAATAATAATAATAATGACAATGTAACACGGGCAAAGAAAAACATTACAGTTACAGTTAAAGGATATCTAATGTGTCCGTGGCACAAGGAGCGTGATATGGCGGGAAACTAGTTGCCTCCAGACAATTTACATGAAAGGCAAGTAAGTGCCAGTGCTGAGAAGTGTTATATGAGTTAGGAAAAAGACAACGGAAAAAGAAAAAGAAAGAAGAAAAAAAACAGGAAGAAAGAAAATAACGATAAATAAAAGCCTGGGTAAATATACGAGGCCTTGTTGGTTGCTGATTAAAAAAAGGATTTTTGATTTTAAAGATACAAAGAAAAAAAAGAGATAAAAATGGTGTCTTACACTACCTGAAGGGGGAAATCCTTTTAATCTTTGACTGTGATACAAAACACACAAAAGAAGAAAGAAAAAACACATGGAAAAAAAGTGTAAGTCGTTTTTGGTTAGCAGTGGACACACTCAAGTAGAAGATGGATGGAGAGAAGGGGAGGAAGGGAAAGAAAGGGAGGGACGGGAGGAAGGAGAGGGAAGATAGGCAAGCCAAGTGTTAGAAATGAGGGAGGGAAAGAGTTCAGATATAGGAAAGGGAAGGACAGTGAGGAAGGTGAAACCCGGTAGAGCAGCAACACTAACGGGTAAGAACAACGAAGGAAGCAAACACAGCAAATGGATGTGGGTTTTTTTACATTCACATGTATACATACATACATACATACATACATACATTTATATACGTATAATATGGCAAGCTTGAAAGTGCAGCTCAATGGACCATGTCTATTTAAAAAAGAAACATGACTGTTTAATTAAGCAGATGTAAACGAAGCCATAGAAAACGCATTGAGAAACCTGTCTATACCCCCCCACTCAAAAAATGAAGCTAATAATACTAGCATTACAAAATAATCTTCTTAAACCAATCTTCAGGAAATAATCTATTGTAATTAAATATCCGTTTTGAACCACCGTTAGCAAAATGAAACAATTTCTCATACATTTGTCCATACCATAAAACTTTATAAAAACATCAAAACGTTATATCCATCATAAACTCCCATATATAAAATTGATACACGGATAAAAAAAGGCAGATTATTTTATATAACCATTGCAATTTATCACCAAACATTTCTTATCATTCACGACATGAAAGATTTGATTTGTATGACAATCAATTGCTTTAAAAAGCTGAAAGATTTGATTTGTATGACAATCGATTGCTTTAAAAGCTGAAAGATTTGATTTGTATGACAATCGATTGCTTTAGAAGCTGCAAAACCTTTCAGACCTGTAGTAATGTAGTATGAAGAACATGCATAGAAGTATAACACAACAATAAATAAACCACTTTAACCAGGGGGCATAACTAAGCAATGGACAGATTCCTCCCATCATAAATGCAGGGGGAATTGAAAATATCTGTGGAAAATTTCTATAAAAAATATAGAAATGAAAATTAAATAAACGAATCAAAAACACACTTGAGTGTACAGAAATGTGTATACGAAAACATTTTTGGGATAAATAGATGACACCACTCATCAACACAAAGCTCATTTCACTTTTTAAAAGAGCTGCACTGAAAAGAAACAAAAAATGAACACACAAAAAAACAAACAAAAACAAGACAAATACAAACAACAAGGAGGCAAACATACAATGTTAGAACAGCATGCATCATTCCTCCATGCAATGACAAATTTTTAAAAAGCTGACCTTGAGGCCCCAAGTCTATTTTTATGTGTCCTCGGAAAATAGTTCAAGGTCGTTGGATGGTTTAGTTTCTGTGCCGTGCGGGGAAATGGTGACATGGGCGCCCCCACCCCCATTGGTTGCATGGCAGTCAGCAGTACATGGACCTGACTCTCATGACAGTCAGAGAGAATTCTATTTGGCACATCATGATAAACAAGAACGCAGTAACATACAGTATCGTCGTACACTGATGCCACATTCTTCCTTCTCATGTTAGTTCACATCATGGCTTAGAAAAAAATGCGGCTTAATAATTTCTTCCTTTTTTACTACAATTCTCTTCCTCTCCTTTTGTAATTATATATTATTTGTTTTTTCCTCTTCTCATTTAGTCTGCATAATTTATGTCATCCTCCTCGCAAACACGAAAAACCTCTACAAACATGGTTGAGTGTGTAGGTTGTCCACACGTTTTGATCCATACTCTAATCCAATCCACCTTTTAATTGAAGCCTCTCTGTTCATGTAAGTCATAAGTTACAGCTAATGTTGGTGCCACAACTTGCTAAAAATACCTTCATTTTTCAGATTTTTTCTTTTTTCTTTTTTTATCTTGGAAACTGACACATTGACGTTAAAGTCAGAAAACTTGATGACAGCTCAAACAAGACTTCAAAGGCTTCTTGTAAATGCTGTATGCGGAATTCGTTTCACTTTTCCTTTTCATCCTTCATCTCCATCATCATTCAAACAGCGAAATATTGAAATTACTAGATGTGAACAGAATCATGCCACGTCCTTTGGCAAATGAATTTTTGAATTTTCAAGCACACAATCTGTACCTAAAATCATATGATGAAGCCTCGGGTCAGAAAACTTCCAATCCAAAAATAAAACGTTGTCCACAGAAGTACTCAACAAAGCCGAAAACGGTAATGTCCACACCCATAGGCTAGAATTATGCAAATTTTAGTAGTAACAAAGACATACAGGCGATAGCACTCTGCATGCCTAAATTGACGTAACTGCCAAACAGGACCAAAGATTGGACAAAATGCGTGGCGACATTTAACTTAAAGCTATTTCCTTTTTCTTCAAGCTATTTTTGCTTTCCTTTTTGTTTTCCAGACTTGTGTAGTTATTTACCACGGGGGTATTATGCTTTACTTTCAAATTCTCTTCTATGAAATGGGTGGCAACGCAATTCAGTTCTAAATAATTTCTGCCCTTAACCTCATCTGAAAGCCATTTCTTTTTTCTTCAAGCTATTCTTGCTTTCCTTTTTGTTTTCCAGACCTGTGTAGTTATTTACCAAGGGGCTGTCTATTCTTCATTTTCAAATTCTCTTTGACAAAATGGGTGGTAACTTAATTCAGTTGTAATTAATTTTCTGCCATTGACATGAACTTAAAGTAAGTTAAAACTATTTCCTCTTGTCTAAAGCTATTTCTTTTTACCTTTGTGTTTTCCACACCTGCGTAGCTTTTTACAAAGGAGGTATTTATTCTTCATTTTCAAGTTCTTTTTTCAGCTCTATTTTCCTCTTACATTTAACAATTTAGTACACTGAAAATGGTATGTCGGCATGAAAAAACTTGTTGTAGCTTTTCGGTGATTGTCACAAAAAACAAGTCTCCCGTGCAAAGGGCCTACAGCTTCTTAACTTGTAAAGGCAGTTAGTTGCTATCATACTAATTGATCAAACAGCATTAACATGAAATTTCTCTAACAAACAAATCTCTACAAAGCTGGCATGCATTCATGTTAATAAATATTCAAAACTAAACAGTGAGACGATTCCTGTTTCTCTTTCCCCAATTTCTCACTCTCTCCTTTTTTCAATGATGTATATAAATTCGACTCTGAACTTCCATGTCTAATAAACGTTTACCCGTTTTCCATGAAGAGACAGGCATCTGGCAAAAGAGCTGCGCTGTTCAACAGCGTGATGAAAACTGCATTTCAAATCAGCTCATCACTCCTTGTATTATAGATCAAATTTTTTTAATCTATGAAATAAACAGCATGGCAGTAAGCATATCCCATTTATATTTTCAATCCTTTTCAAGCGATGTGTAGTTAAGGCTCAAGAAAGTTTTCTTTCACGAATCACATGACACAAGCTTCCAAGCTTTCCCACTTTGATGGGGAGGCCATGAAATGTGAAATCCACGGGGAAATACAGTTCTAGCAGTTAACACAGAGTAGATCAAAGGATACGAAGTACTCTCTGCATACTTGGAAAAGCAATGACATATGGAAAATCTTGTGTCTTTTGCAGCCAAAAAAATAAATCTTTCATAATAATTAGCAAAAAATGCCCAAAAGAAAACACTTTCATAACAATAATTTAATGAAAGATGAGAGAGAAAAGGACCGTTAAGTTACACAACATTTAAACTCCTTATTAAAGCGAGTAGGAGAAGGGAGGGGTGGCTTCTAAGCTAAGGCAACCCTTTCAATGATAAATAAACACAGCATGTTATTCAAGGCTTTTTACAGACTCAAGCCTAATCTCATACACGACAAACGTACGCAAACGACGGCAAACATGAGATTGAGAAGAAAAAATGGCCGCACACAAGCAATACATATACACACACTTAAACAAAACAAAAATCTGCTGCTCCAAAAAGTCAGTGCCTTTCTGAAGAGGACCATCAAAACACTGAAATTTTGAAAAAAACGGACAAGACAATCAGACTGACAAACAAATAAAAACCAACAGAGTTTTTTAAAGTTATGGTCTCTCTTTAATTTAAAAGTTGTAGTTTGTTTTATTTTTGTTTTCATCCAATGCTGACATGAGATTTAAAAAAAAAAAAAGACAAACAATGCACAAATGAAAAATATTAATGGGAAAATTCAGAGGAAAGAAATTCACAAGCAGGGATACCCTCCACTCTTGCAATATAGCCCCAGAGGAATTGCCCGCATGTTCGCTGATGGTTAATACAAATTCACTTTTGCTCGCTGGGCTCCAAAAGTAAAAAAAAAGACCTGAAAACCTAAGGTACAGAGACAATAGGTTTAACACCTATGATGCGACAGTTGGCTATTTTCGTCCTTCCCTAGCAAACCATGTGGCGCAAGGCCAAAATTTTCCGTGTGGATGGGGGATGCCCTTAAAAGTCTCTGTTTTCATTGGATTTTTCATCATTGACTGAAACCAAGCTTAAAACTAGCTTTCTGACTGAAAGCCAATCAACAATCGTATTTAAGAAAACTGATGCTATCTTCCCAGAGAAAGAAAAGATTTTATTGAAGTGAATTATCTTGACCACCCCTTAACGCATTAAAACATTATCTCTCCCCCTAAAAAGCTTGGGATTAGTGGTATGGAGGTGTTTTATGTCAAAAGTAACTCTTAAGACAGGCAAAATTTCCAACGATTCAAATATCTGAAAAGGATTCAATTTGTGATTCTTCTCCTTTTTTCCTTCTGCAGCCCGTACAGACAGGGAAGCTATCAAGCTTCACAATCCTTTCAAAGATCATTTTTGTCAAGAGAAGAGACAAACACACCTCGGAAGTACAACAATTAAGCGTTAAAACTTCCAAGCGCTATAAGATCCGAAGGTTAATAATCTGATGCGTTCGCAAAGGAATAAATTTCAATGCTTCTAATAAAACAACAGACTTCTCTTCCTTTATTAACCTATAATAACTTAGTCCAGTTTAATTGCGACTTTCTGATGACATGCCAATTGTTTCCTCACACACACATACACACACACACACACACAACACACACACACACACACACACAGAATGTGTAAGCGATCATGCAAAGGAAAAGGTGGGGGTTTCTTCTTCTCTTTTCTGTTTTAGAAGACAGATCAAACAAACCCCCATCCAAACCAAAGGCATCTCATCGTTCTCTGACCCACACCTTGTAACGGTTCTAAATTCTTAAAAGGTGGGCCATGTATTAACCAACGCTGAACAAACGCCGCCGCTTGACGCGAGGATCGGCAGTAACTCGCCAAAGCGAATGGAGGGCAGAGCCACAAACACATCATTAGTAGCGTCTCGGTGGGAGAAACTATCTGTCATACAAGAATAACACCAATATATCATAATGATAGTCATGTCACACATGGGGTGAGCCAATGGGGCAATGGATATAAATATGGCTGCATCGTACACACCACCTCCAGGCTGCTAGTCTAACGTGGACGACGGGGGAAACTGGTGGAGGAGGGGAGGATATAACATGACGTCAAAACGACAATGTTAAAATCGGGAACACAAAAAAACAACACACACACACACACACACACACAAAAAGTCAAATCCTCCAATCGTTATGGATGAATGATCACTATACTATAGTAAAATGGGGGAGGAAGAGGAGGGAGGAGAAATTGCATTCAAAATGGACTGACTGCTAACACAGCAATGCAAATGTATTAAGGGCCCAGCCCGAACAATATAATTGTACTTCACATCCTCTTTTTTTTTTTTTTTTTTTTTTTTGTAAACAATCTTTTAAATCTTTCCATATCCTTCTTATAGTATCTCTGAATGATAAATGCTGTGTACAATAACGATATAAGTAAAACGATATGAAAGTTATAAATCAAAATAATCAACAAATAGAGGATGCAATGAAATATCTGTGGGGGTAAAGGGACAAGGGGTGTTATTTTAAAAAAAAAAAAATAAATTTCAATGTATATATTTTGCAACCATTAAAACGAGAAAAAAAGTCTAGAGTCACATGAGAGCTGCAAAAAGTAAAATGAATTTAAAAAATGGTAGTGGTAGTAGTTGTAGTGGTGGTAGTAGTAGGCAATTGAGAGGGTGGTCTTCTAATCTATGATTAAAATTTGCCTCCACATACAAGATTACAAGCTAGTTGGGGAAAAATTGACAATATGCATGACAAATGTAAATACGTAGTAATCATCAACAAAAAAGAAAAGTATATAAAAAAAGTATTAAAAAAGAAACGGACAAACACACAAGAGAAATCCTCTTTGATTGTAGAGTCAGTAATGGTAGTAGAATATTAATAACATGTTCTCAAAAACAACAAGAAAACAAAACACCCAAAAAAAATTATTTTAAATAATGATTTTGTACATCACATTCAGATTAGAGCAGACGCAACTCTCAAAAAGCAATTTAACTGCTAATGCCAAACTAATGGATAAATATAATAATATTAATATATATATATATATATATATATATATATATATATATATATATATATATATATATATATATATATATATATATATATATATATATATATATATTATAATATATATAAATATATATATTATATAATAACACACGTAATTGATGAGAAACCGATGGAGAATAAAAATCCTTTCCCCGGATGAAAACAAAACCCCCAAGCCTAGTCCCTGCGCCTGGAATGTCAAAGTCCCTCTATAAATAGACCTCAAACCTTTACCATATTACTAACCCCCTTTTCAAAACCGGGAAGTACGTCCTACATGGCTGGAGTCCATGTTATGCTCTTCAATGGAATTCTTTTCTTTCTTTTTCCACACGCAATATAGATTGTCGTCAGTGCATAAATGTTAAGGAAAACTTCTTTTTTATATCTTGTTTAATAACTGTTTCCTTTCTGCCTGTTTTCTTTCTTCTTCTTCTTTCTCTCTCTCTCTCTCTCTCTCTCTCTCTCTCTCTCTCTCTTTCTCTCTTTCTCTCTCCCTCTTTTATGTTAGCTCCCATTATATGGAAAAAAAAAATTCAATTAGAAACTTAGGGATGATAAAATGACTGAGAAAAACTTGACATGAAATTATTTGATGATATGATTTTTTAAAAGTTAACCAAAATGCAGCTTTTTTCTCTTTCTTAAAGAGCATCTCCCTTCTCATCTTCATCATTACATAAACAGCTTCACAAATAAATAAGGATTTGCACAATGTCATCACACATACTTTATATTCTATCGCCGATCTAGAAGAGATTTATAAGAAACTAATCACCCAACGCAGAGAGAGAAAAAAACGCACAATCAAACACACTGCCTTAGCCCGATCCAAATGAATGTTGTCACTGAAATTTGATTAGGTTGTTTATAAATTTATTCCAATTCCTTGTGAGTTCTGTTGGGATAAGTTTTTTTTTTCATTACGGATTTTAAAAAAAAATTTTTTTTATGGAGAACAGATAATTAAGATCTATGGAAACTTTCATCCAATGCTCTCAATACACTTATTTTAGCGAAAGAGAGGATTCAAAAGACATAGTGAAGAAATGATGATTAATATTTGTGTCCTTTCATTTACACCCAGCAATCCGTGACTTGGTTTTTAAATCATTTCTCCTTCTACTCACACAAAAAAAAAAAAAAGACAAATCCTCCCCCTCAAATCCAAAGCATAGGCTTCTCTTTCACACTTGCCGATAGTACAGAAGAAACGGTGCTTCCCCACCAAGACAGATGCTCCACCCATCCCTTTACCCGTTGCTCTTCCCAAAACAAAAACCTTGGAATTTGACATTTAATAAATTAGGACTGCCAAATCTACTACTAGTTGAAACTAGTCACAAACTTTTTAAAAAAAAGGGTTAAATAATAATTTTTAAAATCACAAAATCAAATTCAAACTTACAATGCATAAAGCAGAAAAAAGAGTGATAAAAAATGTAACTGATGATGAGATCGTCCAAAATAAAAATAATATAAAAAACACCAAGGCAAAAGTTAAAACCAATTTCAATCGCCCCCAAAGGAAAGCTTTCAGATAATAACTTAAAGGAAGGAAACCAATGGAAAAAAAGAAAGAAAACTGAAACTGAATTTCAAATGAAGGCAACAAGCACCAACCCCTATCAGAGCGGTGAGAGAGGCTGCACCCTTTGTTTTCAAAGGCAAGCAAGGGGGCTGTGTTAGACCAGGGTGGGGTTCCCCAAGGCTTTGCCCCATCGGCAGGTTAGTGATTTCCACATCTGATTAATGGCGGGATGGGGCACAGGTAAGCTAAGTAATGCTTAGTGGTGCAATAAGACAATGGTAAGGGGCCACAAACGTTAAAAAGATTATGGATAGAGACAGCGAGAGGCAGAGAGAGACAGAGATAGAGAATAAGATGAGAGATACTGCTAGTAGCACTATGTGCCATTAACAGGACACGCATAAATGTCATACAATAAAACAAGCAGTGTAATAAGTCCATAGAGATCAAAGGTGCAACAAACTATAACCTCTACATTTTCTTAAGGTGAAAGCAGAAAAAGACAATTTGAAGCCTAATGATGGAAATAGACCTTTAACAAAACCCAACCATAAAATACACCTTTTTTTTTTTTAAACAACCAATATTTAAAGAAATTTGAACATTGTTTACGATAGATTTGGAAAGAAGATAGATTTGGAAAGAAGATAGATTTGGAAAGAAAATAGATTTGGAAAGAAGATAGATTTGGAAAGAAAATAGATTTGGAAAGAAGATAGATTTGGAAAGAAAAAAGATTTGGAAAGAAGATAGATTTGGAAAGAAAATAGATTTGGAAAGAAGATAGATTTGGAAAAAGATAGATTTGGAAAGAAAATAGATTTGGAAAGAAGATAGATTTGGAAAAGAAGATAGATTTGGAAAGAAAATAGATTTGGAAAGAAGATAGATTTGGAAAGAAGATAGATTTGGAAAGAAAATAGATTTGGAAAGAAGACGTGAGCTGAAAGTGAAACCCCACTGCTTACTACATACACAATGGGTGTCATGTGACAATGTGACCCAAAACTTCCCTTTACACTATGAACTTATAACGAGGTCAAGAAAAGGAGGTTTGCTTGTTTCATTGAAATTTACCCCATTCGCCATATGCGGAGATCTCAGGGTGAAAAAGGAAAGGAGGGAGATGGCAAAATGTAAATGGTGATGGACAAGGCAAAAAAATATTTCTCATCAAAAGTGAAAGATCTCTCTCGTATCATCAAGACATTCCTTAAGAACAATGAAATCATGATAAGAATAACAGTAACAGCAATAATATCAAGTCATCATCACCCTGTCACCATTCACCACACACCAAAACAATGCACACACACACACGCATACACAGCTCTTAGTGATGTAACGGAGAGGTGCAAGTCTAGCTACCCACATCAGTTGTTTCATTTTGCCTTTTTTAAGACCCTTTATTCATCTACAAAAAAAAACTATTATCTTTTGGGGTTTTTTACAATTTGGTAAACTAACTATATCTATTCCCACATAAAAAAAAAGAAAAAAAAAGAAATTAACAAAGAAAATCCATAAAAAGGACAAAAATTTCAAACAAATTTACAGAAAGAAATTATTTTTTAAGGAATGAGAGACAAAATGTTTTTTACATATAATTTTTTTTCTTTTACAATTACACAAATGAAAATCCCAATCGAGAGAAGGCAAAATGAAGAGAAGAATATTTCATCACGTTCACACGGGGAAGAGACTCATTTTGAGAACACGAGACTATCAAACGTTCCATTGCCACGCCAAACAGTGGGCAAGAACAATATTTCATTTGTGTCACGTTTCTTTGCCTTCTATCAAAATCAAACTCGAAACAGGAAATGGGGGAGCGAAAAGGGAGTGGGGAGAACGTGGGTGCCACCACTGACTTGAGTCTCATGGAAACAGACCCGAGTCATTATCTCAGCGAATCATACAAAAACAGCATTATCAAACTCGATAACGGCCGAATGTAAAAACAGCTTCTCAAAAAGTGAGACTCAACCAGTCTTCCTCCAACCACCCATATATGCCACTCCAGGTTACATTGACAAGTATAAAGTTGAATTACAGGTTTAAGAAAAAAACAAAACAAAAATGAAAGAAGAGATTTTTAAAAACTCATTGGAAACAGCGGAAGAGTAGCCATCCTCATCCTCTATCACAAGACATATCCGTAGCTCTTTATTACTCGTAGTTATATCAATAGATTCGGTTTTCTGGCTCATATTATGAGCCAGATTTGTGACACTAACACCCATGACAAGGGAAGGGGAGGGGGAGGGGGGGGTTGACTCACGGGAGTCAGTCAGGAGGAGAGAACCCTGAGTGTACAAGCAAAATCTCTCTACAAAAAAGGGGCATTGTCATTAATCAGAACTAATTAAACATGTCAAGCCTGCCCGGGGTTTCAACCCTACCAGGCCAAACGTAATACCGCCACTCTGCGGATGTGGTTTATTGGTACTGGAACGGCTTGCTTCTCCCTTAGAGTTGCATTTCTCCTGCGGCACCCATGCTAAACGTTGTTGCTTTCATTGGAAATAACGTAAAATAACGTTTAGTGTTTAGCTCGGAATGTGGCGCATTTTTTACTACGTATGCATCTCAAAATGCAGACACTAGTGTTTTTCTTTACACGTTTTGTTTTCTCTTTCATAATGATTTACGACAGCTTTACTAATGAGTTGAACAACATGTAAAAACTTTGCCGCTAAACCCCAAACTGACTTAACACAACGGACGTAAGCCGAAAACTTGTCTTTCTTCCGGCAAAAGCTGCTGCCGCTACTCGTTCCCAAAAAAAAATTAAAGGCTACGGCTCAAACGTGATAAGAATCATTTTGTTTTATCACAATAAAAATAAATTAGTAAATAAAAAATAAAAATAAAAACAAACATTCTTTAAATAAAAAAAATTAATGAAAAATAAAACAATAACTTCAAAATAAATCTTCTTTTTAAACCCCCGTCCCTCACCTCTTTTTTTTTCTTTCGTATTTTCTCGTTTTAGTGCTAAAATCATATTAATAACTTAACAAATGCCGGAAGGAGAGTCGTGGACCGACCAGCAGGCTTGACATAGAACATCATGCTAGAGTACAGATAGTATGTATAGCCAGCCAAGGTCAACACCAGCCAGTGACAGCTGTGAGGATTTTTACCGTCAGCAAACTTCATGGCTACAAACTTGGAGCGTCTCATCCAGTAAAATGACGGGGAAGGATATCTTCATGACAGCCACCCATTCCTCCAAGTTGAGAGGTGTGATCTGGAAGATGACCTGTTGGGAAGCGAAACGTAAAGGGTTTCTTTATTGTTGGGTTTGTTTTAAAAGGAGTTGAAATTCAGTTTAACATTGCCATGGCAAATACATTTACAAATCAAAGCGCTTCATTATGTCAACTACAGTACAACCATATTCCCTAAACTCTTTGCGACCAGAAAATAAGTTTGTGGAACAAGCGTTTTAAGGTAAAATCGTGGGTGTTCAAAGAAGGATTTTGGTTAGGACTTAATCATGAAATCGGTGATTCCGTGCTTTCAGCGAACACGTGTTTGGGAAATATGGGCTGTACTACTGTAGTGTACACCACTGATGTTAACCTAAAGTCGATTGAACAGAACTAACACAAATTCAAAATTGTCCTTTCGATTCCGGAACATTTTCTTACGTTGACATGTCTATTCACCAAAAATATGTATGTAGTGTTTTTTACCATGCTCACGTACATCCTTAATATATTCTGTACCTGTTCTAATAGTTTGTAAATTGTATGGAGGTCTTGTTCAAAAAAGCCGATCATGATTATAGCATTAATTTTACTTCCATTATAAGTATAATGTTGTCAAAAAGGCTTCATACCTTACTTCCATTAGTGTACAAGTATGATGTTGTCAAAGGCTTCATACCTTACTTCATTACAAGTATGATGTTGTCAAAAAGGCTTCATACCTTACTTCCATTACAAGTATGATGTTGTCAAAAAGGCTTCATACCTTACTTCCATTACAAGTATGATGTTGTCAAAAAAGCTTCATACCTTACTTCCATTAGTGTACAAGTATGATGTTGTCAAAAAGGCTTCATACCTTACTTCCATTACAAGTAGGATGTTGTCAAAAAGGCTTCATACCTTACTTCCATTACATTTACAAGTAGGATGTTGTCAAAAAAGGCTTCATACCTTACTTCCATTACAAGTATGATGTTGTCAAAAGGCATACCTTACTTCCATTACAAGTAGGATGTTATCAAAAGGCTTCATACCTTACTTCCATTAGTGTACAAGTAGGATGTTATCAAAAGGCTTCATACCGTACTTCCATTACAAGTAGGATGTTGTCAAAAAGGCTTCATACCTTACTTCCATTACAAGTATGATGTTGTCATAAAGGCTTCATACCTTACTTCCATTAAAAGTATGATGTTGTCATAAAGGCTTCATACCTTAATTCCATTACAAGTATGATGTTGTCAAAAGGCATACCTTAATTCCATTACAAGTATGATGTTGTCAAAAGGCTTCATACCTTACTTCCATTACAAGTATGATGTTGTCAAAGGCTTCATACCTTACTTCCATTAGTGTACAAGTATGATGTTGTTGTCAAACTTCATTACAAGTAGGATGTTGTCAAAGCTTCATACCTTACTTCCATTACAAGTAGGATGTTGTCAAAAAGGCTTCATACCTTACTTCCATTACATTTACAAAATAGGATGTTGTCAAAAGGCTTCATACCTTACTTCCATTACAAGTAGGATGTTGTCAAAAAGGCTTCATACCTTACTTCCATTAGTGTACAAGTATGATGTTGTCAAAAGGCTTCATACCTTACTTCCATTACAAGTATGATGTTGTCAAAAAGGCTTCATACCTTACTTCCATTACAAGAGTATTTACAAGTAGGATGTTGTCAAAAGGCTTCATAAAGGCTTCATACCTTACTTCCATTACAAGTAGGATGTTATCAAAAAGGCTTCATACCTTACTTCCATTAGTGTACAAGTATGATGTTGTCAAAAAGGCTTCATACCTTACTTCCATTACAAGTATGATGTTGTCATAAAGGCTTCATACCTTACTTTCATTACAAGTAGGATGTTGTCAAAAGGCTACATACCTTACTTCCATTAGTGTACAAGTATGATGTTGTCAAAAAGGCTTCATACCTTACTTCCATTACAAGTATGATGTTGTCAAAAAGGCTTTATACCTTACTTCCATTAAAGTATGATGTTGTCATAAAGGCTTCATACCTTACTTCCATTAGTGTACAAGTATGATGTTGTCAAAAAGGCTTCATACCTTACTTCCATTAGTGTACAAGTCTGATGTTGTCAAAAGGCTTCATACCTTACTTCCATTACAAGTATGATGTTTGTCATAAAGGCTTCATACCTTACTTCCATTACAAGTATGATGTTGTCAAAAAGGCTTCATACCTTACTTCCATTAGTGTACAAGTCCAAAGGCTTCATACAATTCCATTACAAGTATGATGTTGTCAAAAGGCTTCCTACCTTACTTCCATTACAAGTATGATGTTGTCATAAAGGCTTCAACCTCACGTCCATTACAAGTAGAATGTTGTCAAAAACCTTCCTACTTTACTTCCATTACAAGTATGATGTTGTCAAAAAGGCTTCATACCTTACTTCCATTACAGGTATGATGATGTCATACTTTTTAAAATTCTTTTAGACTGTCTACTTATTTTGCATTCTTTTTCTCTTCCCTGTTCCTTCTACTTGCTTTGTAAATTATGTCTATCTCAGTGTTTGTTTCTTTCAAGTTTACCCCCACTCCACCATAAGCGATGAATTGAGAAGAAACCGCAAGATGAAAGCTGAGTGAAAGGATAGGTTAAAGAAGAGGAAGGCCCCAACATGGGCCCGGACAACCGCCCACCTGTCCAAGTCCGATAAAACAAAAAAAATAGATGAGAAAGGGTAAGAGCCAAACAGATACTTACGGACATGAAGTCGACGTAGAGGATGACAAAGTGCAAAAACATGGAGAAGCCAATGGCGGCCATGAGCCACTTGTTGATCCAGGGGCATAACCAACAGTGACTGGTTTTCCTCAAGCTGATAGACAGAAGCATGGTGGGAAAGAAGGGTGGTAAACATTAAAAAAAAGATCACAACAGATGGGTTTTGGGTGGTTGGTTTATTTTTAACAGATTGTCTGAGACATTGTATTTTGAAAGTGAGGGTCTGTGTGCTGCTCATACCAAAGATCTTATCATAATATATATTTTGTTTTGATGAATAAAGTTCGCATCTTCCACAGGTGTTGATCTCACAATTCTGTGCTATTTGAGAAACCATGCTTGAATCATTCTTACAGCAGTTACACTAACACGTTGGAGCAAGTTAACTAAGCGGGTGATTGGATTTCCCTCTAGCCACTATAGGTGGTGAACTCAAGGTGGATTTAGAGGACAAGGAAGATGAGAGACAGATGTAACGAGAGGAAGACCTACCACTCACCAAACACCTCCACACAGAGAAGCGAGTGATGGCCTCTTCCGTGTCATTATTAAAAGCAAATAGTATGATAAGCAGAACATATGAATAATGATGCTCCTTTATGCATGTGTGTGTGTGTGTGTGTGTGTGTGTGTGTGTGTGTGTGTGTGCATGTGTATGTGGCTTCAATATGTTAATATCATGTCCATATCATCTTTGAAAACTGTCTAAACTCGTAAGTCCGCCTGACGTAATTTTTTTCAGAAGCAAAAAACGTCATACATCACTATACAGGGTTGCAAACACTATAATGCTTTTTGGAAGAAAAAGCAGGGAATCCTTGTTTAGATCATAAGTAAAATGAGCATTTCTAAATTGTACTGGTTCAGGTCTCCAATATTTATAAAGACACGAAAGAAGCATGTTTTTTTTAAATCATTTTAGGACAAATCTCAAATCCCATATATCGCGGACTTGCGCGTTTAGACAGTTTCACCGACGGTATATGTATATATATATATATATATATATACATATATATACTTTATATTCTATTATTAAATATTTTATACACATGTTATACATGAGAGAAGTCAACAGATCCAGTGACTTGGCAGATGGCAGGTAGATAAAGAAGAGCTAAGTCTTATGAGTGGTAATGGGAAAGATAAGCTGTGAATGAACTAATCTATCTTCTTTAAAGACACACTCAGGGTGAATAAATCTATTATATAAGTCAGATTGTCTGGGTTTTTAGAATAAGCAAAGGAATAGAAAAGTAGTGGAAGTGAAAGAAAAAAAGCAAGAGGATACATTTAAACACTCAATGCGCATCCCACTCCCCTTCTAGAAGACCAACCCGTCCATCTGCATTTTGAACACACAAAAAAACAAACAACTCATCAATGAAAATGACGAAAAAAACGGAACCAGGAACACTGGACGAGAATAGTTTTTAAAAACCAACCCTTTAATAGTAGCCGAAGGAAATGGCTTAAAACAAAGAGTCTGATCGAAGAGAGGGATTTTGCTTCAACGCAATTTACTCCATCCACCATAATATAATATGTGGTGATCTCAAATGGGAATTACGAAGAACCAGCAAAGCAACGTGATACACATGTGGAAGAAGAAGAAGAAAAGAAAAATAATGTGAGAGGAAAGAGAGAAGCAGAACCTAACAGAAGCATTCGCTAACTGCCTACAACTAAAGAGGGCAGGCGATCCAACAAATAGAAGCCAGACTATCCACCTAACAAGACACGATAGACAATATCTCCTGTTTTGATTTTCTTGGTGAAGGAAGAAAGATCATCAAATTCAAAGATCCAGTAATAGGCTCTTTTGTTTCTTCCTAAAGTCGACCACACAAACTAAACAAACGTACGTACATCGTTGCCATATCAAAAACAAAAGGCAAACCAGGGTAACTGCTACTTTATGTACAATGCATGCAAAAAAATGCATCTCAAGCTATCTGATCTCTAAAAATACTTCTCTTAGATGGCTTTGTGAACATAAGACGGACAGACAGACTTGTTCACATATAAATTGACAATTACTTGAATTACGTTAAAACAAAGTAACCACAACACTGTGGCTATATACGTGGGTTATGTCTTTACATACATACATACATACATATCTGTACGAGTCAAGTCATGCCTTTACAGGTCTCTTATGTATATGTGAGGTATGGACATAAGACAGTTCTAGATCTTTGCTTCATTGCAATCATTGCAATACAAAAGTGTCTTGTCTAGCATCCCACTCAACCTGTCACATCTGAGACACTTCAGATTTCAATGTGCTGGGTGTAGCCAGACACGGTTCCTGCACAGGTAGGGGGGTTAGGTGCCAACTTTGCTTCGATTTAGCTTCTAGACAATAAATTTAAAAAATAATAAGCTCCTGCCAGCCAGGTTCGTATGTTCGTTGGTTTAAATGCGCATTTACCCCGCCACTCCTGTGCGAGATCTCAGGATCTCCAGAGGGACACTAAGCAAGCAACCAACCACAAGGTCATAACCCACAAAGTCATGGCTTGAGTCCCTATCCATATCGTTCAAAGTTCGGAGTGGCTACTTTCAGTTCTTTGTTTATCTGACCAGAAAAGTAATCTGCCACCTTACATCCCCCCCCTCCCTTCTTGAAAGAAAAAAAAAGTCTGGTAAATACTACAATTTTAAACCCCATGCTATTAAAAAAACAACAAAAAACCCCAAATGTGATCCAAATCCAAATTATAGATCGAAACTCTGAAGGTCCCTTCTCTGCATGAGTAGGTAATGAGTAATCTCCCCTCTTGTGTTCACTCACCACATTCCGTATGCCCCTGGAATGTTGCTAAGATCCATGGTATCTTAATACAACTATAAAACTAAAAAAAAACACAGAAAAAAAAAAGACCAGCCTCTGTGTTCAATGCATGACAATGACAATGACAATGACAGTCGATGATATCACCTGAAGCAGTGCATTGTTAGCTTGATTATATTAGGACCCACAGCCATTGTAAGCTGCCTAAGGTGGCCAACTCACTGAAGGGCAGCCTGAAAACAAACGCTTCACACTGCACTAGAAAACACAAACATCCAATGTGAGAGTGCGATATACGATACATAGGCAAACGACCAATCAAGAGGTCAACGGGTTGTTTTAAATTTCATGAACAAACAAGAAATGGAAGTCAGTAAAAGCAGTTGTGAGAGCAGCCAGTATGCTGTTTGATGTATTAAAGATTACAAAATTTTCTTCATCGGAAATCTGCATTTCAAGGTCAAAGGCACGAGACAAATAAGGACACAAGCTTGCGCTAATGTGATACAGATAATAAGTACTGTGTACAATCTACTAAAGCCGCAAATCAACAGGGCCTATTAACAAAAAACTTTTCAACACTCACTAGAAAAACAAACAAACAAACAAAATTGAAATGCCCATTCTCATACCCCAATCAAAACAAACGTTGAACATATATATATATATATAATATATATTTAAAAGTCATCAAAGTCCTAAATGAATCGCTTAAGAGGTGGATGACAAATATCAAAACTTCAGTCCGTCTTCTCGCTTAACTTGAACAAAGTCGAGGACACATTCTCACCCTCTGTCCATGCCGCTTAGAGGGCAAAGATTGAAAGCTTGTGTGCATACCATTCAAGTGTCTCTCTGTGCCAAATAGAGGGGGTGGGGGGTGGGGGAGAGGCAAACGGCAGCACACACTACACTATCAGCTTCTTTCCAGCCCCATCAGTCAGGACAGGCTTGAGGAGGCGAAATGTTTGCTGAAATGTCGGACCTCCATGGTGGGCAGGCACGTGACGTCTCCATACACTAAGTTAAACAATATCAAATCAAAAAAAAATTTCTTATTTTTTTCTTTTTCTTCTATAACTTAAAAGAGCATCCATTGACTTTCAATCGCCTGAGGCGTTTGCCGCAAAGATGTATAAAAATAATAAATGATAATTGAAAATCTATCTTGAAAAAAAAAAGCTTTGAAAAATAATGTAAGAATGGATGAATACAGAGTAACTGCAGTCGGTGGTAAGGTGTTAAAAAAAAAAAGTTTAACAATTTTATTTCGAATAATCTCAAATATGTGAGAAAAGTAAAAATTTCACACAGATGGTGAAAATCTCTGCTTATCTTGGACAATTCACCAATATTTTGCTTCTTCTCTTCTTCCTTCTTTTGAGTGATAGATTACTGCCATAAACAAACAGCATTATCATTGTAACCTTGGGATTATTACTCTTTGCAAGGCAGTGAGGAAAAAGATGACTAAAAGCAAACATTACGTCAATAAGTAAATAAACACGTCAAAAGATGAGTGAGACTGGGGGTTGGCATGGGAGTTAGTCAAATGGTTGTAGCAGCATAAGCGGCTAAAAATAAATTAAAACGGAAATAACTCTTTGCGACTGATATATAATTTCCCCTCAGACGTTACGTCCTTTGACATGTCACAACCATTTCATATGCATGGAGAAGGATGGATGATTACACATGCATAAATCTGTTTCTGCTTTGCTTTTTGTTTGCTTTTTCCCCCCTTCAGTTTCACCATCAATACATCCCACTGACAGAGCAATTTACTGGCTTACAGGCCACTTCTGACATTTTCTCTGTAACAACTTCTGTAAGTAATAGGATTTTGGACTGTGGATAGCATTACTGAAGAGACGTCTATGGGGTCTACGGCCGGAGCCTGTCCATCTCAGATCTGACTAGATTCTTCTGTGTAATACTAATTTAAAAAAAAGGAGTAAAAGTACTCCTAAGCACCTGGACAAGCCAAAATTGTGCGACACTAATACTTCCTTTCAAACCTATCCACTCAGAGCGTGATTTCGAACCATGCCCCACCTTTCAACCCAGAGCGTGATTTCAAACCATGCGGTGCTCTCAGGGTGAAGTAAGAAAGAGGAAACAGCAAGATGAAAGATAAGTGAAAGACTGAAAGGAAAAAAGGAAAACCTACCAGCAACACCCGCCAACCGCCCACTTCTTATAGGCATACAGCAGCATACTATGGTGGTTTGCCCTTGCTTTCCATATCGGGTTTATTTTTATTACTAAATTTCAGAGTAGACCTAGCTACCCAATTCACCGCTAAGTTTGATAAGAAAGCCCAAGAAAAATGAACACACAGTCAGATGAGGACACTCTACGAACTGAGCTGCACCTATTTATTTCACGTAGATGATAAATAATACATAGATCTATGTCACATCAGCAACCATCTCCTTCTCCATCCATATTACTACTGGCAGTTTGCGGACAAGAAAGCATCTACAATTTTTCATAAAGATTTGTCAGCAACAAAAATGTCTCTTGTTCTGCTAATTCTTAAGCTAGTGAAAAATAAAACAAAAACAACACACCATGCAGGAAGAATGGAAAAAAAGGGGTGGGCTACAAATGCCATTACAACCAGTCATCATCATCATCATCATCACCATCATCATCTAAACCCAACACAAGGGGAGCTGGACGGACGTTTTTGGTTAAGGCACTAAGTTCAGATCAACGTTTCATAATTGTATCAATAGACCAATACGCAACCTAATTTCTTATCCTTTCGCATCACATTTTTAAAAATTCTCTTTATCTCTTCTTATCGGTCACCTTGCGAGTAAGCAAAACATTAAAACTCAAAAGAGATTTTTAATAAATGAAAAAATAAAATGAAAATACATTTCTTGGAAATCAGAAGTTTTTTTTGAAAAGCTAACCACTGCAGCAAGAAATTTGGAAATACAACAAAAAAAGAAAACAAGAAAAGAAAAAAAGAAAAAAAAACAATTTGCTAAATTTCAATTCTTTTTTTCCCGTTCCAGTTTCAACAATTTACAAAATTGTAAAAAACCAAAATGGAAAGTAATTAGGATGTGTATGTTGTTATAACTTATCGATAAAAAAGAAGATTAGTCAATCTAACATATAATAATCTATGCTTTTCACATATCAATGACAGTTAGTGACCGCAATCAGGGAGGAATCATGTATGATGGGGAGGGAAAATAAAATAATAAATGTAATCAATGAAAATCCATATGGATTGAAAACTAACGTAAAAAATAACATCTCATTTTGCGACATTTTAGATTTTCAGATATAATTATTTTTTTTAAACAAACAGCCGAGATTCAAATAGCTTAGAAAAGGTCCACCTCAAATAAAAACCAGTTTGAAAATTAGCACGCCTTCTTGTCCATAAATAATTAATTTGCTCTTATCATTTACATGAGGGGGGGGGGGGGGGGATATCTGTGTCTACAAACAATATTTTAACCTTTGAAATCTTTTGCTTTTCGTTTTGTTCTCCTTGAAAATCTTAGTTCTCTCTTTTTCTTTTCTTTTTTTGTCCATTTATTATTCTCTTTGTCCACCCGATAGAGCCCCAAAAACGTCCAGTGCGGCTCCCCTGAGCGGTTCACTAAAGGCCATGAGTGAAGCAAGCAAACAAGGTGACCAAACCAGCTGCCATTTTGTCGTCCTATCAAATGTCAAGATTCAAATTGAAGGAGAGAATTTAATCACTTCTGACTATAGCAAAAAAACATAACCCCACCCTTCACTAGAGCTTTGTCATTCTCAACAGTGGTTTTTGGATCGACATCTCCCCCCCCCAAAAAAATTCTCTTTGAATAAGTGGAAAATAAACCCTTTCATCATTTATAAAAGGAAAAAGTAAAGAGAAGGAAAAAAGCAATCTAAATGTTTAAAGGACCACGTACATTTGGCAGCTGGTGTTGGCGGTTTAGTGAAATACCACTACTGTAGTTGTAGATATAAGAAAATCAAACAAGTGTCTTGGTATGGAGTATTTATGTGCCCTAAAAATTCCGCTCCAGGGGTTCCTATTATAATCATAATAATTAACAGACAAAAACAACTTTGTCAATATAAGAACAAGAAGTCAGAAAACCAAGTCTTCAGGAGAAAGAAAAAAATATTATCAAAAAAAATAAAGAAGAAATTTTAAATAGAATAAAAGAAAAGGCAACTGAATGACGGAAATCAAATTTTTCCAAAGAACAAACTAAAGAGACAATACGTCGTTAAAACAGAGAGGAATTATCTAGATTCAAACCAGCTCCCCTTGGCGGTGGTGTGAGGGTGAGACATTTCAGAGGATGAGGAAGAAAACGCATCATGGTTGTAAGGATGTAACTCACCCAATGTCTTTAGGCCCTCCACAAAATTCCATACATCAAATTTTCAGAACGACACAAAATGACAGTTTTTCGCCGTCAACATAACAAAATCTCCAATGGAGATGATAATAAGCAATGAATGTATAAATTTTTGAGGAGGGTTTAAAGGACATTTGAACCAATCTTCCTGAGAGTGTTGAATAAACATTCAAAATGAGAAATAAAAAAACTAATTTATTCTAAACAAACAAAACCTCTTCCCTCTAAAAATAACGGTGTATTCTAAAAAATGTATATTTAGAGGCATACATGAATAATTTAATATCAGGAGAAATATTTTTAAATCCCTATTTAAAACAAAAAAAACACTAAAATGTTTTAAAACACTAAAGAAAAATTAGCATCTAGGCCCTTGTTTTACATATCGCATACACAAAGCTACCTTCCATTTCCCCCTTAAAAATCCAAATGTTTTGTCGTGTGTTGTTTTTTTCCAACCAGGTGTATAAAACTATATGACTATGATCGTCTCATCTACCGATTTTCTCCATCGTAATCCCATGGAGACACTGCAAAACTATTTGGGCCTTTGCAGTACTAACCCTAGTGTCTCTTTTCATTCTTACACTTTCATAACAGCTAACGGATGCTTACTCTCCCACTTTTGCTTTAGAATATATTTGCACCTCCTCCCTTTTCACTCAATGTCATGCCTTCTTCAGCTAGAAAGAACCCAACAAACAATCCCAAACGCTAACACATCCCCCGACCCTACTGCGCCCCTTTGCGCCCATGCCAAGTTGGTGGGTAGGTCATCATATCGGACGGAAGGACCGCCCCACTGTCTCACTCACCTGTTGAGCGCGTTAAGCATCTCAATGACCACCAAGACAGAGGGCCATTGTCATGGGTTTGGGATGGCTAAAGACTCCGCAGTCAATACCGGCAAACATTTCGTCCTGGTTCAAGCACTGCGCCTGGTGGGTCTGAGACAACAAATGACTTGGAGAGGTTAGTCAAATAATTAGTCAAACATAAGAGGACGGGGGAGGGGGGGATAGAGGGGACGGGTAGGACAGGGTGAAAGGGAAGGGGAAGGGAGGTGTGACCAGGATGGGCAACAGGTGACAAATCGGGTCACTGGAAGAACTGGTGTGGCCAAAGCATGGCGATGCTTCATTGGTACGTCGTGTGTCGTCCGTGGGGAGATTTTTCTTCTGGATTTTCTTTTTCCTTCCTTTTTTTTTTGTGTGGGCCCATTTTGGACAGAGCACAAAAGACAACAAATTATTAAGAAAACAACAACATCATCGGAGACAGAGGAACTCATTTCCCTATCTGATGAGTAAGAGCAACAGTTGAGAATCGAAGCAGTGTGGGCTCTACATGTCAGATCATCAGACATGACGCTCCTTCAATTATTTGACTCTCCTTACTCCGAAACACACATGACTACATTCATCAAAAGACAACCCAGAGGTGTACAAAGCGAAAATACTAACAAAACTTATTGTGGACAGGAGAAACCAACAAAGGCGTATACTCTCGACAAAAGCGTACAAATCCACCTTTTAGCAGTTAGTTGGCTGCACTGAAAGCTAATGACATCATTTTAAAACCTCGTTACAAAGTCTTGAAAGACTTATGAAAATCAATCAAATCAAATATCAGCAAAAACTTCAAAGAACTTCCAACATTTCTGCTTCTACTTCACGTAACAATTATTGCATACATTCTTCTTGACATGACAAGAGTAAGTTGACTGTACAAACGACTCAAAATCTCTTCAGTTACAGTGGGAAAAACGTTTTTTGGAGCTATAAAATCCTTGGGAGACTCAGATTAAGACCTCACACAGCTCTGGATCATGAAACAAGTGGTATCCAATCAAATGACAGCCGTTGCTCTTGAAACGTTCAAAGAGAATTCCGACGCCTATACATCATGTAAAAATAATTTGAGCGACAACAACAAAAATCCCAGAGAAAGTACTTCAGAAAAGACTCCGATAACAAAAAAATCAAAACAAAACAAAAAAAATTGGATGAATCATAGAAAGTGACAAGACAGATGAGTTGGTCTGAACCCTTTCCACCAAAGGGTGTTAGAAGAAAGAGATGTGCAGGAAAGACATGTGGCTACCATTGGACGTCGTCCTTTTGTCCTTTCTTCAAGTGGAGTTACCTGTTCAAAGCATTGAGCATCTCAATGGTTACTAAGACAGACAAAGCCATTGTCATGGGTTCTGGGGCCTGGAAGATTTGGCAATCAACTCCCTTGAAGAGGCGGCTCAGCGGGACACTGCATGTGATGGGTCTGGAGTGACGGGACGGGAGAAGAAGATAAAAGAAAACATGCATGAGAACAGAAATGAACATACCGTCCTGTCTCGTTAAAGGTTGTGGCGGCCTTGAAGATACAGATGTAAGCATATACCTTGATGTGGCCTTAGGTGGTGACTAGAAGAGCGGGTCATTTTACAGACCCATGGGTCCTATGCTTGAATCCCCGTTTCACTATATCTGACCCTGTCTCCCTCAGAAATGTGTGTAAATATTTTGTGTTTTTTTCCCTTATTCCATCACTGTGTGAATGGGTACCAGTTGCGGCTGGAAGATAAGAAAATCTGTGACACATCAGCATCTCGTCCAAGAGGGCGGTGATCTTGTATCCCTGTACCTATTCACCTCACAGAAACAGAGATAAGCAGCTCTATGGATCTTCAGGTCAGGAAAGAACTCTCATGCCAAGCAGTTTTATGCCTTTCATCCTCCTGGGCCGTTTTCAAAGTCTCCAGTAGGATACTACTACAAGAGAGCTTCCTGCTACACTAGCATCCTGACAACCTCAGTTGCCTGCCTCAGCCAGGTACTCATTTATAAATGGAGGCAGCAAGGCTGAGTAGCTTTCAAGAGATACAGAGCTTTGAAGGTGCCGTAAAGCAAGTGTCCTCTTGTGCCAAAGGCAAAAAGAAAGAAGAAAGCTTGCCCTAAAGTAGAACAAGTTTGAACACGAACGACTAACTGGTCATGGAAGATATCAGAGTTGCAGGCATCCAACAATGTGACACATGTCACTTGAAGTGTCCATCTACATTTGGCAACGGTGCCAAACTTCCTCAGAGTTCATCCATGCTCTAGGTGCCATTAACAGACACAACACCAGAAATGCAAAACTGACCACAAGGTCAACGGCTGTGAAAAAAATGTTTCTTTATGAACAGGAAAACATTAAAATGAAAATAAAGCTATTGAAATTATTTTAAACCCACATGAAGGATTAACTCTATACAAAAAACCCAACAAACACTCTCTACACCGTGATCAAATATAACAAAATATACTTAAGCCTGTTCATAATTTGTGAAGAGCATTTGTGTTATCCTTTCATAATAAGTTTCAATATGTAATGAATTGCGTTAAATAAATGTGGGTTTTCAAAGTTCTTTCTTTGATGATGGATGTCTAAAAAAATATATTCCTTTTGTTCAACTTTTAATGCAGAGTTCATCCTAATTCTATGCCAGACCAAGAGGACAAAAGACATTGTGCGTTTACCAGTTGGTAGTAGTTGAGTCTGGGGCCCTTGTCGTAGATCATGAACCACCAGGCAGCGGCGCCAACTGTAGCACATCCCACATAGACTGAAACAAACAAACAAACCAGTGAACAAATGGATGCTTTTTGATACTACAATGAAAAGGAAAATCACAATTAAAATCATTTCTAAAAGATAGCAAAGCTACTTGAGAGCTGTCATGGCCCTCAGAGCCGGAGCTTATCTCCCATGTCTACAGAACTGGAGTTTATTTCCATTGTCTACAGAGTCGGAGCTTAGTTCCCATGACTACAGGGCAGGACGCAGGTCTCTTACAGGTTTTAAGCGCCAGCAAATGTTGGTATATCTTCCTCAAACCCAGGACCCTCAGTTATCCCCCCATATATCTCAGATGGGAGACTAGCAATGGACAGAAACAATTTCTACAGTGGCAAAGAAAGTTGCCATGGCTGGAAGGAGGGGGACTCGGTAGTCCAGAGGCAAGGTGTCGGCCTCTCAACCCAAAGGTACTTTTATCACATTTTCTCGATTTTTTTTTGATTTATTAAAAAATATATCCCAATTGTTCATAAAAATATGTCTGTTTATATTACATACTACAAAGACAGATGCAGCAACTCACTTCCAATGGCCATATATCTGAAAAAGAGCCATCCGGTGATAAGGCCTTCTTTGGGGAACGTGGTGGCTTCTTCATGATGTCCAAGTCTGGAGGGTTGAATCCCAGGGCAGTGGCGGGCATACCGTCTGTGACCAAGTTTACCCATAGAAGCTGGACGGGGATAAGAGCTTCGGGAATTCCAAGGGCGGCAGTCAGGAAGATACTGTGGGAGGTAAGCCAAAAAATAGGAATTTCAGTAACAAAAAACAAAAAAATTTAAAAATTCAAAGTACAAAGAACTACATATCAGCAAAGTACAATGCATCGATTCAGAAAATTTCAGCAAAACTTTTTTCTCAATCTAGTTATTGTTTTCTGAAAAGAAAAAACTGAAAAATTTCTTTTCGCTGTGGGAAAATGTGCAGAGTGAAAGAAGAGCTCTTCCTTTATAGAAATTAACTAAAATTAGTCCCATCACTTCCTGGTGTGAAAATTTTTTTTAAAAGTAGTAAAAATCCCGAGCAGTCAAAAAGTTGGAAAATGGATAAAGGGCTAAATGAGTTAAAACTCCATTAGGACTGGATGCAAGACCTAGCCTACCGAATTTATTTTGTTTCATTTGATTTTACTCACATCCACAACTAAAGTAATACAGCCAAAAGATCTTTAACCTGCACAGTGTTGTGTTCTGCACAAGGGACCTCCTTTTTATCGTCTGTCTCCAGTGGACTAGGTGTGGATCCAACTTCCTGGACCGGGGGGGGGATAGATTTTGCTAAAAAACTCTGCAATTGTTGGCGGGGCTCAACCCCACTACCTTTTGGTTGAGAGGCCGGCACCTTACCTCTGAACTACCCAGTCCCCCTTAACCTACCTGAGACAAACGCTAGTTTTCATCTGAAGAAACTGAAGTGTGAACTTCTGACTATATAGCACATCTATGGCCATTACTTTCACACAAAACACGGTTTGGATTCAAACTAAAGAATAAAAGAAAGGAAAAGCTAAATGTTATACAAAAGAAGTACTAACCAGACGACTTCACCAATGTTGGACGAGATGAGGTAACGAATGAACTGCTTCATGTTGTTGTAGATAGCACGGCCTTCCTCAACAGCAGATACGATTGTTGAGAAGTTATCATCAGCCAATATCATCTGTGATGGCCGGTCAAGGAAGATACCTTACAGGCGGTAACAGCAGCAGAGAATTTGTTGGTTTGGATGTTCATGTATTTTATTAGGAAGGCCATTTAACACTTCTTTGACACATAAAATTACAATCATTATATCATATTTAACGCCCATTTAACACTTTTGTGTCACATAAAATTACAATCATTATATATCAGATTTAACGGCCAGTTAACTTTTCTATGTCACATAAAATTACAATCATTATATCATATTTAACGGCCATTTAACACTTCTGTGTCACATAAAATTACAATCATTATATCAGATTTAACGGCCACTCAACACTTTTTTGCGTCACATTTCAGGCTACATCTGTCAAAAATTTCACTTGCATTTTGTGCTCACTTTAAATTCTCTTTCAAGCTGAGAACTTCAAAGCCTTCTTTTTTTTTCTTCTTTTACTTTCCTCTAAAAACTAGTTTATGTGAATTTGGGGTAACATATTTCCGAGCGGACGATATGTCATGTACAACCAGAAAGGATATCAGAAGCACTCTTGGCAACGGCTGTTCCAGATCCCATGGCAATTCCAATCTCCGACTTCTTCAAGGCAGGGGCGTCATTGACACCGTCACCAGTCTGAAAGGGCAAACACACACACACACATATCATTATATAGATATCTACATCTTTAGGGCAAACACACACACACACATACATATCATTATATAGATATCGATATCTTTAGGGCAAACACACACACACACGTATCATTATACAGATATCTATATCTTTAGGGGAAACACACACGCACACGTATCATCATATAGATATCTATATCTTAGGGCAAACACACACATATATCATATCAATAATCAAAAATCACTTTTTGGCCTCTAATGCATGATAAGGTTATTCCCGACGTTGCCTATAAATATTGTGCCAATTTAGCCAATATAAATATACCATTCTTAGTCACATGATCCAAACTTGCAATACAAACTACATCCTGTTCACTTTGAAACTCTTAACCTCGTTTCTCATGGAAAAACGTCCTCCAGCGGACTTTACGAGTTTAGACATTTCGCCATCGATACAAAATATCATTATATAGATAATTTTTACAGAAATGGATAGTTTTGACTATTTTCTCTTACAGCTTACTTTGTTTTGTTTTTTAAATGGTTAGGCTACCAGATAGCTCAATGGATCGTAACCGGTCTTGACGTAAATATTTTCTTCTTTTTTTTTTTAATTCAAACTCACCATAGCAGAAATCTCGCCTTCACCCTGGAGATACTCCACAATCTTGCTTTTGTGGGCGGGTTCCACACGGGCAAACAGTCTGGCGCATACAAGCAGCACGTTGATCTTCAAAGCCGAGGTCGTCAAATTCACGTCCAGTGAAGGAAAGGCCCTCTGTAGATTCATTCTCACCAAAGATGCCAATTCTGCGGCAAATGGCTTCAGCAGTAGCCTGTTTTTTTTTAAACAAAAGAATATTTATACAAATATATGTAAATATAAACGGGCCAAATTTCGCCTCAAGGTTAAATATTGCTCACAATTGTGGCCAATGTTGACATTTTTTACTTTCCCTGACAATACAAGGAAATTGCACATTTAGTCACTATTTTCACAATTAATCGCACAAGAATGTTTGTAATTAATCAGTCAAGAATTTCTATAATTAGCCGCACAACAATTTCTATAATTAAATGCAGAAGAATTTTGATACTTAATTGCACAATATTTTCTATACTTAATCATACAAGAATTTTGATAATCAATCAAACAAGAAAATTTCTATGATTAATTGCACAAGAAAGTACGACGCCGGATAAAATGTCATCATATATTATATGAATCCACCAAACTTCAAAGCTTTCTTCTCTTTTAAACAAAAAAAAAACATTTCACATTAAAACTTACCCCATCTACTATACGCACAGATTTCAGGGTTGATTAAAAGGAAGCAACGATGAAAGACAAGTGAAAATCATAGAAGTAGGACCTACCAGTAACCCTAGCCAACCAATCACACAAATCAAAAGCAATAAATAAATCCATCACATAAACATTTAGTCCTGCAAAAGCACGCATCTTCGATGTGATATCAAAGTTGTAGACGTATAATCACAAACATGACAGGGTTTTGTTTTGGGTTTTTGTTTGTTTACCTTGTTGTCACCAGTGATCACAATGACTCGGATTCCGGCCTCACGACAGTTCTTGATGGAGATTTTGACTTCCTCACGGGGGGATCCAACATGCCTACCACGCCCACAAAGGTCATGTTAGTCTGGAGCGGACAAATAAATCAAATAAATAAAAATAAAAAACCCATTACAAATTTTATAAACCAATTTTTGACTAGAGAATAGGATCAGTAAGATAAAAAAACTCAGCAGCCTCTCAAAGCCTGAATACTGGCAGGCTGAAAAGTTCAGCCATCAGTTTGATAATGTCTGGCTCAATGGCGTATATTTCAGTAGACATGCTTCCCTTCAACGAAAGTTTCCTGTTTTGCTTTCCTCACTTCCGTCAGGTGCGAAAAAGAAATTGGCTACCGGCTGCTTAGAAATGTACATGATCAGGAAGGAAGCCAAGTTTTAATTAAGAACGGGAACCTGTAATGTTTGTTCAGTTAAAGAAAAAGTTTTATCTTTTAAGGTTTCATGTATGGCCTGACAGAGACTTTGAATCCAGTTTGATCATAACATTTTATGTCTAATGGTCAATCAGAAGGCTAAAAAGACATGTTTACCCTCATACTCATAACATTCTATGTCTTATGTTAATTAAATCAGAAGACCAAAAGATCCGCTTACCTCATACTGGATGAACTTTCTGGAATCTTCCAAGTCCATCTCTTTGGGGTTGGGTGGGTTGTCGATGGTGGCAAGAGCCAGACAGCGAAGGGTGTCGCGACCTGTTAATGATTGATTGAAACAGAAACTGTCAATACCAAGGTCGGTGAGCGATAAAATTTTCTTCAAGACAATAACTCTAACCATAACCATTTTTACGTTTCGAAAAATATAACATCATATTCATAATTTTACAGAAGTTTATAGAAGTTTTACAGGTCTGGGGAGGAATTTCTTAAAAAACAAAGTAACACTGACAAAACTCTGGGCTATATAGAAGGATATACTGAAGAGAGAAAAACGAAAGTCAATAAAAAATAAATTAGATTCTTCATCGTAACAAGACAGAGGTGGGGGAGGGGGGGGGGGTGAGATTTGAACCAATTACTCTTTTTTTTCATGACGTACCAGTTCCGTAAGACTTGGTGTGTTTCATGATTTCGCTCTTGATGGCTGGGGACATGGGAACTTTGTTCTGGCCGACACGGATGTGTGTGCACCTATCCAAAAGTCCTTCAGGGGCACCCTGCGAAAATAGGAACCATATTTGAACATTATATTAATATCAAATAAACAGGGCTCACAGAAATTCTAACATTTTAACATCCAATACAATAAATTAAAAAGAAACCCCTGTAAGCCACAATAACAAGAGTTTAATGTCTATAAGATCTATCTTAAGCACTTACAAGTGAAACACACAGTATGTCAACGATTCTATTCTAGCACCCGTCTCATCTACCTAACTCATTCTAGAGTTGACAATACCGCTGAACTTGGAAATAAAAACACACCTTGACGAACATGCGAGCTCCCCCGGGTGCACGGGTGGGTTTGTTGGGTACACAGTAGACCGACATGGACTTGCGGTCACGGGAAAACTCCAAGGTGAAATCCTTGCGCCACATGTCTGTGATGACATGGTTGCAGGCGGTGCCAGCCTCACGTTTGTTCAGACCAGTCTTGTCAGTGTTGTAGAAGTTGAGCTTTTCCACCAGAACGGTCAGTGCAGTCTCTGTGGCCTCTCCCACTTTCTCATACATATTTTTGGCCTGAAGACAGAAAACACAAAGAATGAAAAGTCAAAGGGATAAAAATGTGGAAAGTGGAAGGGTGATAATAATTTTACAAGTTTAAATCAGACGTGATTTTCTTTGTAAGAATGGACTATTTCAATAACACTTCAGTCTGCCGTTACCATCATTATCATATAATGTGGCATAGTTTACAACCATAGTCATCTCTGGATCATCAATTTTATTTAGACCAATTACAGACACTTGTTTTGTCCATTTGTTTGTTTCATTGATATTTACCCCGGGCACCATATGTGGTGATCTCAGGGTGAATAAAGAAAAACAGCAAGGTGAAAGATATATGAAAGAGTGAAAAGGAAAGAGGCAGGACCTACCAGTAACACCCACCAGAGACAAGTGAAAATGATGGAAGAAATAACACTAGCACATATTTCCAACAGACAATTCCGATTCCGACTGACCGGCTATCTAAACAGGTGTTATCTGGCTCTGCGCTAATTTGCTACGGGACACCGTCACACCCCTAGGGCTGGGACAGAGTGTATGTTTGGGTAGTACCATAGCAAACAATGTGGAGCTTATCAGCAGTGGACAGCGCCACCTGCAAGTCCCTTGGTTTCTGTCATTGACATTTACCCCGTCCACCATACACGGTGGCCTCAGGGTGAATTAAGAAGAAGCAGTAAGATGATAGAAAGAGTGAAAGGAAAGAAGTAGAACCTACCAGTGGCAACCGCCAGGCCAACCTTCCCATCGGCCAGTCACAGCCTGCATTGGCAGCAAAGGCAACACATGTAGTGAGTATGACAGCTCTTTCCACTGTTAAGGATTCATTTAAATACATGTAAAAGGTAAGTCTTAAACCTTGATTGCCAGGGTCTTTTCAAAGTTTCTTATCCATCTTCACCCGAACATAGAACCAGATCCTCAAGCTTTACAGGGATCAGTCGATTTTACATAAAGATATATACAAATGCACACACACACACACACACACACACACACACACCTACACATACACACAAGAAAAAAGGAAAGAAGGTCAATACATGCATTCCTTGTCAAGATTTGAATACCTCAAATCTCCAACATATATATGTGTATAGGCAAGCAATATGCCTCACTCTTCAGCTTCTTCCAAATTTCCCCACCCCACCATGTGCACTGATCTTAGAGCGAATGGACAGGAAGTAACAAGGTGACAGAGAGAAGCAAAAACAATGAAAGGAAAGAAGAAGAAAGTCCTGTCAGAAGAACCTGCTTTACACCAATCCTCAGACATTCAAAATTCACCACCTTTCTTCTTTTCTCTTGGATTTGGGGACTCAGTAGTACAGAGGCAAGGTGTTGGTCTCTCAACCCAAAGGTCGTGTCGTTTATGCCCCACCAACAGTTGAAATATTTTCTTGAGTTTTTTTTTTTTCCCAAATACAATCTATCCCCCTGGTGTCCAGGTAGGTGGATCGACACCTAGTCCCATCGGAGACCGACGATAAAAAGGAGGTCCCATGGTGCAGAGCACAACACTCTTTGTACGTTAAAGACCCCTTGGTTGTTTACAGGGGCAGTCTGGGCAAAATTTGAAATCCTACCAAAAACCCCAACATCACCATGGTTGTGGATGTGGGTAAAACAAAAACAAACAAATAATCTTCTGCACTTTCCCCAACCTCTTGGCTTACTAGACAGAGCCATAAATTAAACCGTCCAGAAAAGGAAAGCAACTCACATCATTGTAGTCAACGCTGAGTCGTTGCACATTGCACAGATGGTAACCAGTTCTTCCAGGCCGGGATGATCACTGGCTTTCGCAGATTTGTTGTTGACTAGACTAAAGGCAGAGAAGGAAGGATATGTGTGAAATTTAAAAAAAGAGGATATGAAGTTTAATATAATCAGTGTTGATGACCAGACTAAAAGGAGAGAAGAAAATAAATGAAATTTTTAATATACTCAGCGTTGCTGATCATACTAAGAGAGAAGAAAAAGAATACGTTGACAGATTGAGAGTTAAGACACTCCCATGAGAGAGGAATGAAAGAAAGGTATACTATGAATAGCAGATGTGATTTACAAAGGATTTGGCCATAACATTTATCATTAAATCATAATAGATTGCAAGCATCATGAAATGCAATAAATATATCAAATAAAAATCTAACAACTTAAAAGAGAAGGGGTGAAAAACTATTCAAAAAAAGAAAAAAACAATTTTAAAAAACACAAAAATCAAATCGATGGAAGCGAAATTTATTCGATGGAAGAAAAAACTGAATCTGTAAAAAATAATCCAACGTTTTGAGTGTACTAGAGTGAAAGCTTTCTTACAACAAATATGGACAGAAATCACTGCCCGCTACATTAATCATTTTGAGGTGATTCTTATTAGCACGATCACATAGTGTGTCTCTTGCATTACATTTTCCTCTAAACTTGGTATGAATACACAGGAGTTTACACAGTTCTCCCTCAGGGGCGTAGGTGGATCCGGTGATGTCAAATTGTTGAGTCTTGATCGTGTTGGATTCTACTTGGCGAAGAGGAACGTCTGAAACAAAGCAAGGTAAGAGGATTCTCCACGATTTTCCACAACAGTCAACAATATGAGCCATGCACAGTAAGATATAAAAGAAACAGCAGAAAGTTAAATAAGACACTTCTTACTCCTGAATTGTTTTTTATTTTTTATTTTATTGGGGGGGGGGGGGGGGGTGGCGCAGCACAGAGGGTAAGCAAGTCATTCAAAAAGAAAGCTGAAACAAGTGCTTTACTATTCTTAGAAATGTAAAACAAAACAATTAAAGTCTTTATCCCTGTACTTGTGCAGGCTATACATTTACTTCATCTTACTATCTCTCTGCCAGTCATATCATATATGGTAAGGTTACCAGACTTCAGATGATGAGGCCCTGGGTTCGAATCCTAGTGTGTGGAAAGACATTTTACAAACATTTTCCTCACTCAGCCCAGATGCTAATAGATACCAGCAAAAGCTTGGGAGTAAAAAACAACCTGCGACAGACTAGCGTCCTGTCCAGGGGGTGATTGTTACCCTCTGTGCCGTTTCACACTATAGAAAGTTCCGGCTCTCTGGACTGTAAGGGCCTTAATGAAACTCTTCTTCCTCCTTGCTACCCTTCATTAAACACAAGAGAGAAGCCTTACTAACCTTGCATACAGACATCTGATTGGTCGTCAGGGTTCCAGTCTTATCAGAGCAAATGACTGAGGTACAACCAAGGGTCTCCACTGAGGGAAGACTTCTGACGATAGCGTTCTTTTTGGCCATACGGCGGGTTCCTACAGGGTGGAAAATGTAAACAAATATATGAATCAACAATTGTAGTGAGACTTTGCTTGGAATTTTGTTGTTGTTTTTTTATAATTGAAATTAACCTTGCTAACCACGTGCTGTGGTCTCAGGGTGAATTAAGGAAACAGCAAGATGATAGAGAGAAGTGAAAGAGTGAAAGAAAGGGAGAACCTAGCAGCAGTGTGCCCACCAAACACCCACACGACTTTGTTGCTATTTTTTTACGGCTTCAGCTAACTATCGTCTACAGATAATTTACAGTGAATTACAACGCCAAATCTTTTCCTAATAAACTGATACACTAATGAGAGAATGCGGCTGTATGTATCCAGGGATGCCACCATGTCAGTCATCTTAAAAAAAGTTTGAAACCAGCTGTGAGCCGGCAATTTAAAACAAAAGAAAGAAAATTTAGGTAAATAAACCCCTCTCATTTTAGAAACTGAAACCGCGCTTAAAAATAAAAATCAGAAAATGCGGTTGAAACCGGATCCAGGATGCCAGCTCTAATAACCTGAACATCCTGCTAGAAACGTAAAACTAGTCTCAATAAGCCGGATTTCCAACAAAAGAAAAGAAAATGGTTAGCTGTATGAATAAACCCTCTCATTTATTAAACTCAAAACTGAACACATTAAAAATGAAATGGTTGAAAACTCTAATAACCTGAACATCCTGCTAGTCTCCAATAAGCCGGATTTCCAGCTAAAGCCAAGAGTGTCAAGCTGTTTATCCTCTCAAGCATGAGAACCCAAAGCAGTGGGTCTCTTACATACTCACGCCAATTTTCAAATATGTCTGCAAATTACAAAGTGCAAACAACATACTATTGTCAGACTCAGCACTAAGAAAAGTGTGGCTGGGATTCTCTCGGGAAAATGTTCCACCTCAGGTCCAAAATTAGGAAAGAAATTTTTAAAAACTGAAAGAAAATCTTCTTTTCTTTTTTTTTTTAAATCTTCTTTTCTTTTTTTTAAAGGGGCATACTTAATGCTAATGGAAAGACTACTAGTGCGGTTTCTTGACAAACTCACCGAGGGCCAGGCAGGTGGTGATGACGCAGGCAAACCTTCCGGGATGGCGGCAACAGCCAAAGCCACAGCAATCTTGAAGTAGTAGATGGCACCCTGTGTTGGTGTGGATGAGAATTTCAGTGAGTCAAAGTAAGATTGGATAATAAAATTGGGACAATCAAATGGATTGTGGTATTAGGCTTAGGTCCCAGTCAGCCTTTGTATTTTGATAATAAAATGAGAACTTGAGACTTCCCTTTGAAGGAGCTGCTACCACTAACCACCAAACAAACTTTATTAAAAAGGAAAATCCCCCCCCCCCACTCCAAAATGTGACCTTCATTATTTGCATATAAAACTATAAGATTTGTTATCATGTGTATCCATTTGTTTGACCATATATAAATCAGTTGCCAAACAGTGCATTAAACGCAATAGATTCATCTATCTATCTACCTTCATAGCTGGTAACTTTTTCAAATTGAAAAACAGACATGCTAACTAGTTGTTACTCCACAAAGCTTCGATAATTTAACTTAAATAAACTCTTTTAGGGTAAATAACGAAAAATTTGCTGATAGCTGGCCTTTATGATGGCGTGGCCTTTATCATGGCGTGCGACGGTGGGTTTGCCAACTCAGAATTGTGTCTGCTGACTTTCATCCTAATCTCTCTAAGTCTCTGACGTTGACTTCGGCTTTCTTTAAACAAAATGACAATTAACTCTCACATACGTGCTTTTCAAGGCAAAATACAGACTTACAGACGCAAAGCCCAAAACACATACTGGATACATTTTTATTTTTTTTGCATGCTGGTTGGCAGCTATGTATGCATGTATCAAGAACAGAAGAAGTGTGAAATGGACACGAACCTTCAACCAAGAGCCGCCATGAGCAGGGTCATTGAAATGTCCGATGTTGATGGCCCAGACAGCAACACAGATGATGGTGATTACCTGGTGAATAAATGCAATGAGATGACCATCAAATATTGCCTACTTTTTTCTTTACTTTTATAAATTACATAGGCTGAATGATATATAGAAATTACATAGACTGAATGATATATACAAATTACATGGGCTGAATGATATATATATATAAATTACATGGGCTGAACGATATGTATAAATTACATGGGCTGAATGATAAATATAAATTACATGGGCTATAGGCTGAATGAATGATGTGTATAAATTGCATAGGTTGAATCATCAATACTGACATAGCTACTGCCGTCCAAAATTGAGAAGAAAAGGAAGTTGTTTGTTTCATCGCAATTGACCCCATCCACCATATATAGAGTATCTCAGGGAGAATTAAGGGGAAACAACATGATGAAAGAGACGCATAAGAGTGAAAGGATATAAATAGGACATACCAGGGAAGTGATGACAAGTGGGTCATGAAGTGGTGGCAAAGAATAATTTCCCAAACTACTTGAAGTTATGAATAATGAAGAATAAGAAGGACACCTCCCCAGTATCACCCAGCTATGACGTTATTAAACAATTTCAAGGCAAATCCACGTACCTTAGAGAGTTGGTTACTGAATTCATCCAATTTCTGCTGAAGGGGTCTTCTCTGTCTCTGTATCCATCATTTCGTTGCGAATCTTGCCTGGAGAAAAGAAAAACAAAAAGGAAGACCAGAGTTAATAAAGAAAAAAAAAAACAGTATACTCAATGAATTCATTGCATGAAATCCAGACAAAATGCTACATACATTGACACTGAAGGCTTTAAAACAATTTCTGCCTGTCTGTCTCCCTAAAATATTTCCCAAACTTGAACACCACCCAAGAAACCACCTAAGACTTACAAAGACCGCCTATACAACACCCACGGTTTCCAGTTGTTTGTTTCCAATTCATTGGTATCTATCGTAATCTCAGGGTGCATTAAGAGGAAACAGCAAGATGAAAGGAAGACATGTGAGTTTCTATGTTTCATTGAAATGTACCCAGTCCACCACCTTTGGTTGGCCATCTCAGGGTAACATTAAAAGGAAACAGCAAGATGAAAGGAAGGCATGTCATGTGAGAGGGTGAGAGGAAAGAAGTGGTACCTGCCAACCATACCCAGTTTTTTTTTCCATTGAAATTTACCTATCTACCATAAGCGGTAATCTCAGGGTGAATTAAGAGCAAGCAGCAAGATGGAAGATAAGTGAAAGAAGGAAAGGAAAGAAGTAGGGCCTACCAGTAACACCCGCCAACTGCCTGCAGAATGGATTCTACATTTAACATGGATTCGTTTGATTCATTGAAATTTAACTCAGTTCACCACATTGGGCGATCTCAGGGTAAAATTAAGAGTAAATAACAAAATGAAAGGAAGACGTGAGAGAGGGAGGAGGGGAGAGGTGGAACCTACAGCCAACCACCCACAAATGAAATGGAACTAAAATGGAAGGAAACAGCCAACCACTCACAAATGAAATGGAACTAACATGGAAGGAAACAGCCAACCACCCACAAATGAAATGGAACTAAAATGGAAGGAAACAGCCAACCACCCACAAATGAAATGGAACTAACATGGAAGGAAACAGCCAACCACCCACAAATGAAATGGAACTAACATGGAAGGAAACAGCCAACCACCCACAAATGAAATGGAACTAAAATGGAAGGAAACAGAAATGGAACTAAAATGGAAGGAAACAGCCAACCACCCACAAATGAAATGGAACTAACATGGAAGGAAACAGCCAACCACCCACAAATGAAATGGAACTAAAATGGAAGGAAACAGCCAACCACCCACAAATGAAATGGAACTAAAATGGAAGGAAACAGCCAACCACCCACAAATGAAATGGAACTACCATGGAAGGAAATAACAACCACATCTTCCAATTTCATAAACATCACGAGACCTTCCAGGCCCCACCCCATCCCACATTTCAAACCACAACAAACAACAAACAAGCATTTGTTCCTTGGACATGACCGAAAAACAAAAGACTAAATACAACAAGTCTAGCAATAGCCTCCCAGCTGGAATGAGGTTGTCGCCATAGGCAGTGATTTCAAGTCAAGCATAACAACACCAGAGAGGAAATGTGCACAGTTGAGAAATGTCTGTCAACACCAATAAAAAAAAAAATGTTTTTAAATTCTCGTTCAACGCTCATTCTCATGCACACAGTGGTGCACATTCAAATGGGATTTTATCGTCAATCTTTGCACAACACCAAAATGGTACGCACACAACAGACTAGAATAATAAATTTAAAAAAAGGGAGTGTTGATCTCAAAGCGGGGGATTCGCTAGTCCAGAGACAAGTTGTCGGCCGCTCAATCAAAAGGTAGAACCATTTTCGCGAGTTTCTCCGAGCAAAATCTACCCCCCCACCCCACCCCATCCCCCACCCGTCTAGGCAAGTGGATTCACACCTAGTCCCATAGCGAAGACGGTCGATCAAAAGGAGGTTCCGCGTGCAGATCCTAACACTCTGTGTACGTATCCTAACACTCTGTGTACGTATCCTAACACTCTGTGTACGTATCCTAACACTCTGTGTACGTATCCTAACAACGGTATAGTATAATGACATTACACAGACATTATTATAATATTGTCACAGCCCAATGGAACGTCAATACCTTCGCTTGGCATGGCTGTCAACTCTATCGATACCACCCCCGGCCCTGCCCACGCGTTAACTAACATTGGGAGACTTTCAGCCACAAACGCTCACCGGGACCTCCGAATATAACGTCCGTACCCAATGGAAAAATAAAATACTTCAAAGTTTATTTATATAGTGCTTTACACCGAAGTCTCACATGGGGAAGATCCTGCCAACTTGGGACCAAGGTAATATACCTACCCCCGGTTGGATGGGGGAGACTTTATATCTTAAGTAAAAAAAAAAAAATAAGGAGAAGATGAAATAACCAATAAAAACCAGAAGTTAGGAGTGGTGGGGGGGGGTGGGAAGAATCGAACCCATAAACATCAAGCCCACAAGGTAAGCCTTACCCACCTCCATCCGTGCCTTTCCCGTTCCCATCAGTGCGTGTATGTAATAGAGATATAATGTATATATGTGCCTTACTTGTAGTAACTAAGCCGAAGAAGCCCTAGCCGGAGGCACGAGCCATTACGACGGCCAGTCAATCATCTGCCGTGAATTACCCTCGACTTTTGGAAGGATTATTTAACAGCAGTGCTAGTGATTAACTGACTGACAGAAGCTGTTGAATGCCATCTCGTCGCGGCAGCAGGGAAAACTGGAGGGTCGCATGGCAAATGTAAAAAATAAATAAAAAAAATAATGCACCAGGTGGGGACCCTGGTATCGAGATTCACATTATTGGAATTGTCTCGATTATGCTTTTAATTCTATCCAGGTTTTTAGAAAAGCAACGGCCTACCCAACCAGTGTAACAATATCTAGTAATATAAATCAGACCTCAAAACATGACATTGACCTTCGTGTCTCATCACTAGTTGAGAAACAAACACGCAGTCCATTAAAGGCACAGGTATATCACGTGTACACGTAGATACACGCAAATACACCCATCCATCCCCTGCTGTGACGACATTTAATCTATGCACAAGGGTTACAAGAAGAAAAAAAAACACAAATTATGTCAACAGCAACCTCCACATTAATGGAAAACCGCTTAAAGGGACGTGTGGAGGAAAAGTGAATGGACTGTCAGATAACCCGAATCAATACTGAGCAGTAGTGTGGCTGTCTCGGTGTGGTGTCCCAGTTGACAGCAAAACAGCCGCCAAGTTGAATCTAGCCGTACTAACATAACTGTAGCGTTAGTGCCAACGATGAGCATAACCCGATAATCTTCAAGCTGACAAAACAACATGCCGATAGGACGTCTATGCAATCCCTGTTTGATTCGATTTCATTCCATTAACCCACGCCCACAATGATGGTGATCGCGGGGTTTTTGTTAAGACTTGTTGTTTTTACATTTTACCCCGGGCTGCCCTGTCAACAGCCAAGGGATCCTTAACGTACACACGAGTGTCGTGATCTGCACACGGGACCTCCTTGTTACCGCCCATCGGAGATGGGACTCTGTGTCGATCCACTTACCTAGACCGGGAGGAAAGGGGGGGGAAGGGGAGATTTTACTCGGGAAAAAAAATCAAACGTGGGTGGGGCTTGAACCCACAACCTTTGGGCTGAGAGGCCGACATATTACCTTTGGACTATCAAATCCCCCTTCTATGTTTACACTTACATGTGAATTTATAATGCGTGTGTGTGTGTTTTTGCTACTGGTGGTTTTGTGCGGACGGGGTAATTTTCAATGGATTGAACTTTTGTTTCATTGACAGTTACCCCGTCTACCACATGCGGTGATCACGGGGTGAATAAAGAGGAAACAGCAAGACGAAAGATAAGTGAAAGAATAGCAGCTAGTAGGACCTACCAGCAACATCCACCACCCACCCACTTTATCAGCACAAAAAAAACGATCATTGCTACACAGAAGATAGAATACATTAAGCATTGATTACACTTATCATTTCAAAGTAAGTCGGTGGTTTGGTGAAGGGAAATAAAAAAAAACCATGACAAAGCTCTCCCGTGTGTACTCAAAGGCTTATAAAGAATTAAATATTGTGTCTCAGCTTGAGTCGGTGCTCCTCAAAACAGTCAGCGTGTGTTTACCATGATATGTAGATTAGATAAGACTGGGGTTGTTTTTAAATAGAAAATTACAATGGAAACGAGAGAGAGAGAGAAGAGAGAGAGAGAGAGAGAGAGAGAGAGAGAGAGAGAGAGAGAGAGAGAGAGAGAGAGAGAGAGAGAGAGAGAGAGAGAGAGAGAGAAAATAAAACAGCAAACGCCTACGACATGAAGATATCTATCTGCACACGTGTTGTTGTACGCACACACGTAATGACACACCTGCTGAGATCGACAGGCGAAAGCAGATCTAGACCTGACAGACAGCACAGCTTGACTTTTTAAAAACGCATCTCGTTCACTGTTCATCGTTCAGATAAGTAATGGGGAAAACAGCAATATATGCACGAAGAAAGACATGCGAAAGAGTGAAATATGATAGAAGCGGCATACGTGCCAGCTACCGGTATGTGGCGTCGGTGGCCGAGTGATTAGGCTACCGGACTTTGGATTATAGGGTCGCCACGGTTTGAATCCTAGCAAAGCTAAATCCGACGTTGTGTTCCGTGGGAAAGACACTTGGACACACACTTCCCCCAGTGTGAAAACCTGCGTCATACTAGCGTCCTGTCCAAGAGATGACTACCATCACACGTTACGCTTTACGTTATACAACCAAGCGTAAGTAAGTGCCGGCTCTGCGGGACGTAATAGCCTTGAATGAAATGTACTTTTTAACCAGCCACCGGTAGCATCCGTCAAGAAGAATACACACCCGAAAATCCGCTGACATTGGATGCAAATCGGGAATTTGATCTGATTTTACCCACACCCACAACGAAGAGGATCGCGGATTTTATTTTACCCAGAATGCCCAGTTAACGGCCAGATGGTTTTAACGTACACAGTGACGCAAGATGAGCACGGGACCTCCGTTTCATCCTCCGCCTCAGATAGGTCCCGATTATCGAACCACCTACCCGGACCATGACACAATAATTGTTCAACCTGTTGGGGCACGAATCCACGACCTTTTGGCTGAGAGGGCACACATTACCTCTACACCACCGTGTCATTTAGTCAATTCAGCAAAGCAGTGATACGAATCTTTCATAGGAGTACAGCGTCCTGAGATGGAGAAGAAGAAAAAAAAACCAACGCGCGTGGTCCAACCAGGATTTGAACCAGTGTCGCCGTGATGACAAAGTCACAACACTGCTACGCCATCGTTCGACCACGCGGTGTCCTCGAAAGCGGACTAAACAGTCAATTAAGTACAGTCAGTTAATACGTATTTGCACGTTGTCGCGCGAGCAGGCGACAGAAAGAAATCAATACAGCCCTGAACACTGACCACAAACAGAACTTGGAAGTGATAATGGTGACAGAGGAAGAGGAGAGCAAGTTAGGTTGACGCTATTAACGGTTGTTATGGAACGCTACCCAACAAGCGAGGAGAGAGAGAGAGAGAGAGAGAGAGAGAGAGAGAGAGAGAGAGAGAGAGAGAGAGAGAGAGAGAGAGAGAGAGAGAGAGAGAGAGAGAGAGAGAGAGAGAGAGAGAATTCGAATAAGAGAGAGAATTCGAATAAAGTGTTTTCAAGTTGAGGGAGCGACGGTTCAGTGTTATTACAGAGACAAATATAGGCTAACGCTTTCGGGAAAATAGTTTAAACAACGCAACGCACTAACACAAAAAGACTCTCTCAAATGCCACATTCCACACCCCCCCCCCCCCCCCCCCCGTCCTCCACAGCCGCCGGAGGGTATGAGGCTGCGGCCCACTGCACGGCACCCCGGTGCCAGGTCGACAGCCACCCCAAAAGATAAACAACACAACGCCTGTTGCAGTCTTCAACACCACTCCACGGAGATCGGTCAAGAGGCCAGACTTCGCGGCTAAAAGGAGGAACGAACGGCGACGACGGTGATGTGGTGTGAGGTGGATGGAAGGAACGTGCCAAGATCAGCGCAGCACCAAGAGTGTGACGGCGTAAGTCGAGACACCCTCCAAGAGTGCATTACGACGATGGCTCTCTCTCTCTCTCTCTCTCTCTAGCCTTTGAACCGACGAGTGAGGCTCGCAAAAGACTGATAATAAAAATAATAATACCAATAATAATACGAACCCCGGCACGTGGACAATAAACAAACGAAAAACTGCGTACGGCACGGCCACTAACGACCTTGAAGCAGGCGTATCATTAGCATTACGCCTGGGAGATAATAATGGGAGTGGAGACCGGAAGAGGAAATATTCAACAAGAATGCTTTGAAGCTTCGATAACACCATATTATATTATTATAATTATATTAGAAAATGAAGAGAATGTTGTTTTTTAAAATCACAAAATGTGTATGAAGAGGGGGGGGGGGTGCAATAAAACCGTAAAGAAACTTTATCTTCTTGTAATGGTGCCGGCGAGGAGTGGAGTTCTGGGGCGTTTTTCGTCAGAGGTTAGGGCAAACACTTGACTGGCTTCAAGATTACGTCAGAAAAAATAGTTCCTTCAGAGCCTCGATCTTCCCTTTTATGTTCTTTCCTTCTCCTCCCCCCCCGCAAAGAAACAACGCCGTGCCAAGCGAAACAAGGCTCTAAAACCATCAAATTCAAACTGCAAACCTTGGACCACCATCGCCACTCAGCCCCAAGCGTGTTCGTGCTAACCTCTTATAGAAGTAGACTGCTCGACGAAAGCAACAGGTGACTAAATGAGAAAGAAGGAAGGAAAGAACGCCGTGCGAAATATTATCATGGCGTGATGCTCAGAATAGGAGCCGTTTGATGAACGTGGCTCAGAATAGGAGACGTTTGATGAACGTGGATAGGAGACGTTTGTGGAACGTGACTCAGAATAGGAGACGTTTGATGAACGTGGCTCAGAACAGGAGCCGTTTGATGAACGTGACTCAGAATAGGAGACGTTTGTGGAACGTGACTCAGAATAGGAGCCGTTTGATGAACGTGGCTGAGAATAGGAGCCGTTTGATGAACGCGGCTCAGAATAGGAGACGTTTGATGAACGTGACTCAGAATAGGGAGACGTTTGAATAACGTGGGTCGCCGTGTTTCTTCAATGTTCGGCGGCTGATTACAGCGGGAAACGGATTCCTAAGGCCGTCGTCTGAGCTTGAAATCAATTAGCTACTCGTTCAATGCGATGCAGAACAAAAGATTTCAAGAGCACGGGGCAGCTAAGCGGTGTTTGCGCGACATCGTTCACTTGATGATACGTCGTGGATTTTTTTCCTTTCAGTTTAATATATATTATTTATATATAATTATGAGTTGGTCGATCTTTGTTCGCCAAAGGATTTGGTGATATGCCACTAAGAGTAACCTTTTTTTTTGCATGTAGGCTTTAAAATCACCCCAAATCGTTTTTGCTCGAACGAATGGTCTGCCAAAAGTGACGTTGAATTATTGTAAACTTGCATTGCTTCCACGTCTTTGAGAGCATCATTTTCATTCAGCTAGCCCGCCGTTTTGAACAGATTATACCGGTAATGAAAAAGTTGGAATAGGACCTTCACGCCTACCTGCGTAACCTCAGAGTTGAATACTAGCCCGACCGAATAATCGCACTTGGTACCACCCGGGGTGTAATATGCTTGTTATTTATAATTCTGAGTCGGTCATTCTTTGTTCGTCAAAGGCTCTGCTGCCAAGCCACTGAGAGAAACCATTATTTTGCATGTGGAGGTACTATTACTATAATTAATAAATGATTGCAAAATCGTTTTTCATTTGAGAAAGCTTACTATCAGACGTCGCGTTTAATTAATAATTAATGATAATTTCATTGCTTCCCCGGTCGACGATTTTTATTCACCTAAGCCGCCATTTTAAACAGGTTTTATAATCAAATAAAGTTGAGAGCAGTAGACCTACAACTCACGCCTACCCGCGTAGCCTCAGTCTCGGAATACTTATGTAATATAATACAAATAGAGAGAGAGAGAGAGAGAGAGAGAGTAGAGAGAGAGAGAGAGAGACAGACACAGACAGAGACAATGACTGACGCCTACCCGAACGAGCCTCAATATCATGAATACGCGTACTGCGGTGGTCAGGGCCGACCCAATGACACACACGGACACACGACTCGATACACATACACAGAGTAAGTAGAGCAACATCGTTGATTCAACGACAAATCGACACTGAAAAGGTCAAAAGCGATTAAATTAATTGCTTGCCAGCATGCACTCACGGAATATTCTTCCGCCACAATACGACTTCGTGTCCCCCAAAACATCAAACAATTATGAATCCATCATTACTGACAGACATTTATAAATTGGCAGATAGTTGAGCCCCGAGAACTCACAGACTATTATATATATTTTAATACTATCTGAGAAAAAGTGACGCCAAGTCATGATACAAGGGAATCCAAAATAAACCACATTGTACCATAACGACTCTGAAACACCAGTGGGTACATATTGTCGTCTGCACAGGAAGACAGACAGTGACGTTTCACGAAACGAACGCACGCGCTGTCCTGCCCTATAATTATCATTGTGTGCTTATTACCGCCCCTATTATTACGTCACGACGCCAATAAATACCTAAAGCAGCCGTTCGTTCACGATCTAGATCTACAGGGGCGCCTTGAGAGAGATACATAGTTTATCGACAAACGGGCTTACTTGGACATGAATTAATTTGAGACGATTTAGAGAGAGAGAGAGAGAGAGAGAGAGAGACAGACAGACAGACAGAGACACAGAGTAAGGAGAGCATGACGCGTACTGAACAGAGACACAGACACGGAGTGTCACATGAACGGTGAATGTGTTAATGTCATCTCATTGATTCAAACGAAAAATTCCGAATGTAGTTATGGAACTGCATTTTAAAACAAACACCAACTCCACCCCCACCAAGTTGTACATTTATTTGGTGTTATGTACACACGTTGAAGCAAAAAAACACACATACACAGAAATAATGCAGCACAGACATACACTCAAAGAAGGGCTCCCGACTTGAAACAAAGGGAGTCCTGTACATATTTTAACAAACATTCGTGACCGTACATCAACAGGGCCGACCCAATTTATCATAATATCGACACACACGGACACACGACTCGATTTAAGACACATACAGAGTAAGTAGAGCACACACACAAGTCATCGCATCGTTGATTCAACGACGAAGCTGCTTCTTGTCTATTTAATGAGAGCCGTGGACTGGGTTTAAAATAAGTCTCACTAGGTCTGTTTACTTTCAAACTAACTAAAATGAGCTTTACTGAAAAGGTCAAAAGCGTCATTAAATTAATTGCTTGCCACCTTTCCCTCATGCATGCACTCACGGAATATTCTTCCCAGACCACAATACGACTACATTCTTGACATAGGCCCCCTCGTGTCCCCCAAAACATCATATTGCAGAATTTTATACGCCTTCATTCACGATCACATGATTATGAATCCCATCGCGCCCACCATATATATATATATATATATATAAATGATATATATATATGTATATATATATATATATATATATATATATGCTTAAAACAAGGAAAACAATATATATGCAAGAATGAAATGTATATATATATATATATATATATATATATATTTAACATATATAGAAAGTTTGAGAAATACTAACCAAGGATGATCTCAGGGTGAATTAAGATGAAAAATAAGTGAACCCGTGAAATGACAAGTTGTCTCCAGTACTCCCCCCCCATCCCACCCCAAACTTCCCACTCACCGGCATCCATACGCGATGACGTCATAGCCTCATTGAGCCCCGAGAACAGAGCAGGGTAAGATTCAACCTACTGATTCAGGGATAAGGGCAGGCTGGTGGAACTCGGAACATAATATATTATATATATTTTAATACTATCTGAGAAAAAGTTGGACGCCAAGTCACAGACATGGGAAGAAGTAGCAGAGGTACAAGTGTCGCAAAACTTGATGCCAATATGACGTCAATCCGGGCAGAATCCAAAATAAACCACATTGTACCATAACAAAAGAACACAAGAAAAGACACAGCCACGGCCCACTCACCCAGGCGTGCAGAGAGAAAAAAAAATATTATATTATATTATAAAGAGACACCTACATGTAAAATGGCTGCCAGCCAACGTAAGCACATGTATCCATCACCAACCGACGCGACACGTGTCGTCTGCACAGGAAGACGGGCAGGTGACAGGACACAACAGGCAGCGTTTCACAAACGAACGCACGCGCTGTCCTGCCCTATAATTATCATTGTGTGCTTATTACCGCCCCCTATTATTACGTCACTATCGCCTACAGCGCGTCAATAAATAATTTTTAAAGCAGCCGTTCGTTCACGATCTAGATCTAAGTTATATTACATAACTGGAGGATACACACAACGCCTTGAATTGAAGCATTTATTGCTACTCCTGGGGGGATGCAGACAACGCCTTGATGCATTTATTGATACAAGGAAAAGATGGGAGTAATGGTATTTTAACTTTGAAACTTCTTTGAGCCGACAGTGCTTTTCACGGCCTGGCAAATCTTACGCTGGCTTATTAAGTAAACACGTGTAGGGCACCGAAGAATGCATGAATTAATTTGAGACGGGGGGGGAGGAATTGAGAGAGAGAGAGAGAGAGAGAGAGAGAGAGAGAGAGAGAGAGAGAGAGAGAGAGAGAGAGAGAGAGAGAAAATTTTTACAATGATTTGTTCCTACTACCGATACAGCAGAGGAGACAAGCCGCACTACAACCCACCCAAGCGTGAACAGAGACACAGACACGGTTGAGTGTCGTCATGATAGTACGATGAATGATATTATGACGTATACATTAAAAGTGACGCAAAAAGACCACCCCCCCCCCCAGCCCAAGAGCAACACGAAAAGTTCAGACAGAATCAGTCCGGTGACACGGATAAAAGGCGCTGGGCCATGGGAGTAGCGGACGGAACACGCACGGTGCAATCGTCACAACGGGGCCCTTTCTTATGACTCCAAGGGCACCCATCTTGATAGGATTTCAATCTATTGTCATAGCACGACGACCCCCCCCAAAGACACATGAATGTGTCATGCAGAGAGAGAGAGAGAGAGAGAGAGAGAGAGAGAGAGAGAGAGAGAGAGAGAGAGAGAGAGAGAGAGAGAGAGAGAGAGAGCCAACCAAATCTGCAATGAACGTTTATGATTCAAGAACTGTCATTATATAGATCTAGTAATATAAATAAAAGGCTGGAGGCAATGGCAAAATAATATGACACCGCACACCCCCCCAACTGTAGAACGCAAAAGGAGGGGGTAAGCCACCAATGCAACCCACCCCCACCAAGCATCGAGTTGGTTGACAAAGCGAGGAGGAGAACTTTTACCTCCTTTGAAGGGTTGGCAACGATAATTTACGATCACAACGCTGTTATAGCCGAGAGGGTGTGGCCAAGGGTAGACAGTAGATAGAAAACCAAGAGGGAAAGCTCTTACCAGATTGAACAAGTGAAGCACACACTAAACACACATACACAGAAATAATGCAGACACAGACATACACTCAAAGAATGGGGCGTAAATCCACATAAGACAGTAGAACTATGTAAATAAAGGGAACGGTTGCAAACAGACATTTGAAACGATGTATGTAACAAACAAACAAGAAAAACAAAAAGAAGAAATTAGACCAGATAAAGAAAAAGCTTTGACCCTTAAGAGAGCAGAGGAAGAAAGACATCTCCCATGTTTAATCCATATCATGAAACAATTTTAGAAAAGGCAATACTCACAAATGAAATAATAGCAGCAAGAAGTAAAATTTTTACTAGAAGATCATCAAACTGTTCCAAAATAAGTTCCCATAGAGGTTTTCCTGTAAGTTAAAAAAAAAAACAACAAAGATACAAATCATGAGCTATCATATCATATAACACACTCCAGCGAATCATTTCAACACAGTCCCATCACAGATGCACAATGTCATATAGATCAGGTAAAAATGTCATTCACAGCGTGACACCTAAGAAAAGAAAATCAATCAAATCTGTAATTAATTGACTACAAAATCTTCCATGTCTTGTAAGTCAAGCTCTCCCTCACACACACAATCAAACTAACTAGAAATGAGCTTAATGTGAGTCAAATGTGAAAAAGAATACTTTAGTTCAGGATGTTCACAACTTTAAACTAGATCTACACCCTTTCAGAGGCAGTTCGCCAAAAAACAAAATTTACCATCATTGTGTGAAACACCCTGTCGCAAGATGCTAACTGATCAAAATCCTCTTCCAGACCCTAATGAGGCTCGGGTAATTCTAATTTATAAAAAAAAAACCTTCAGGATCCCAGTCACAATTAACGATATTTATGAGCAATGTGGCCAGAATAATTTATACGCCTATATCCTGTTCTTATTTAAAATGAAATAATGTACATCTACCAAGACATATTAATAATAAAACTCTTTTATTTTGTACTCACCTTCTTCAGCCGGAAGTTCTGTAATGGTCAAAATGAAAAAGAAGAAATGAAAAAATAAATTATAATGTACATAATAACATATAAAATCAAAACTACAACAACATGCTTAAAACAAGGAAAACAATTCATATTCTAAATGCAAGAATGAAATGTATGCAGAAACGTGCAAAGTGCTATATATGATAACCCACATGCACATAAATCTACACGTATATCATATATATTTAACATTAAAATTATGAGAAAGTTTGAGAAATACTTGAACCAAGGATGAATACTGAACACCTAAATTTCATTTGCATTATACCTGAAGAATGAATACATATTACATAAAGATACAGCAAAAACCTTTTGAAAATGAACAAAGAGCTTTATTTATAACAACTTATCGATTTAAACAAAACACTACTACTGTATTCATGTTGTATGAACATCTTTTAGTGTATGGAAAGAGTAACTTAAAACTTGCCAACAAAGTATCAAACAGAAAACCAAACACAACTAAAAAGTTGAGAGATTCAAAATCAGAAGGTGCAAACTCATGCACTTATATCCTATTGTACGCAGGTCCAAATCTACACATTGTGGAGCATACAGAATATAAATAGTCTCCATCTCAAAAAACCTTGCAAATACGATTTTTATAACTTGTGTCCTCTTTAGATGTACAAGGAAGGAAGAAACTTTTAAAAACTATAAAAATCAATTCAGTATGAATGGAAATTACAACTAAAAAACAACACAAGAATAGATTTTCATAACTGTCGACATGTTCAGAAGCACAGAATTTCCAAAACACATCATTGGTAATCATGCAAGCAAACATTTCAAAAGAAAAAGTGTGTTTGACACGAATCAAGATGCCTATGAATTGGACTGCAAGGAATGAGATTTTGAATGGCAGATTGAAAACTCTTGTAAAAATCACTTCTGACAAATAGTCTTTTTTTATTCACTTATAATTGTAAAGAATACAGCAGCCATAAAACAAGAGCACTACCTTCATATACTGCCAATATAACAAACTACTCTTTTGTATTTCAAAAGTGGAAAAGTTTGTTTGGAACAATGTGAACACATGATTCAAAACTTATAAACCAAGAAAGGGGGGACATTTCAGGTCAAAGTCTGTAGAAAGTTCTAAAGGGAAAAAAAAAAAATTATTTTAAAAAACCCATCTCAGTTTCAGTATTATCAAATGGAATCATCCTGTTTCTCTCCATTCTCTTCTGTTGTCAGTCTGGCATGATTTAAGAACTGTACCCTATGTAATTGAGATTTGTCTTTGAATATTCACTATAGATAGCCGCTGTCAATAAATGTTTTTTGTTACAACAATTTTTTCATACTCCAAGGGTTGGTATTGTGGGAAATAGTAGAATAGCTATCATGTAGCATTAACATACATGTGATGTGCATTGATTATGACACAAGCCACATGACCACTAAATACAATTGCCATAAAACAAAACCTGTCCCCAGCCCCCACAGATGATCTGAAGTATGTTGATCTTCCATGGAAAAATACAACATTCAATATATATATAATATATTAGACTCACAGAAAAAAATAAAGCACATGGTACACAGTGATTTATTCAAATAAAAAGATAAGCGGTTTATAAGAATATGACAGATGCAAAATTCAACCTTCAAAATAAAGTGTAATAAAACAAAAACCAAGCATAAAAAATGTAAAGATAATTGAAAACATCATGACCGATAAAAAAAACAAAAAGATCTTCAAAATTTTAAAAACAACCACGAACAAGAGCCAGCAGAGCATTTTTTTTTAACAACAAACCAAAAGGATAAAACCAAATCATCTTGCTCAACCATTTACTATGGAAAAGTTCACTATGCATAAGAAAACATGCCAACTGAATAAAAGACACTGAAGAACTTTAAATTACAATGAAATAACACAATATCATCAACAACAAAGAAAGAAAAGTTTTCAAAAAATAATTTCTTATTCAAGTTCAAAAGCTGACAATGATAACACCTTCCGTTAAAATACACAAATAACCTGTAGTGTTTACGCAATAAAAGCTGAATTTTTCTCAACAAGAACAAAAAAGAGCGGATATATTTTAAACAAACAAAAATTTGCAGTTCCAAATGTAACTCATACAAAATACTAGATCTAGTAATAAAAACGGAGAACAGATCTCAAACAATTACATATAAAAAAATCTTATCACGCAAAACTAACTAAAACTCCCAACACAACCGCAGCAGAAAATTGAGACAGATAGTCTTGAACTATCCACATGCAACAGAAGAGTAACAAATCAACGTTTCTTAAACATTATGTAAATTCTTACGCCAAGATTAATTCTAAAGTATAACAAAAACATTTTTACAATGATTTTGTTCCTATTATATTCTATCATAGACTGTAGTGTGTATAATGTTTTTTTCGTTTAATCTTAAGAAATGTCTCACCGATAAGTCCACTAAGACTATCATTCAGGTGAAAATAACAGCTGTTATAATTATGTTGAAATTAATTTAATCAAAAACTAATTTTTAATGTAAAAACTAACTTCATATAAAAAAAAACAAAACCACAAAAGATCAAACAAAATTAAGTGTCGAATATAAAACCGCATTAAAATGTGCTATCATCAATTATAATACTATCTCTCTCTCACATTGTCCCCTCTCTGCTCAATCACTTTTTCTTCTGTCTCTTTATGCCATGTCCCATCTTTTCATTCTTTTTTTTTCTGTCCCTGAATGTGAATTCTCTGTCTCTCATCTTATAGAGATGTTGTAGCTGAGATGTAGTGTTGTGAGCATGTAATCACGACAACACTGACTGGCACAGGTGGGGTTTTTTCACAATGTTGTACCTGTCACTCTACCCTTAATGCAGTAATAAATAAGACCGTTGAACAATCTGCAAAGACACATAAAATCAGAAATGGCACTGAATAACTGTAAAAACAGAATTTTAAAACAGGACTAAAAATGGTAAACCCGCCTCCCCCCCGCCCACACACACACACACAGCTAACACCACCACACACCACCACCACCACCACGTTCAACATCATTGGTAGAGCAGGTGTGAGATGTGTTGCCTTTGGTATTCCTGCTAACTGCGTAGTCTAGCGTCAAATCGAAGTGTGAATCAATGATCTATATAATTCTTGATGGCTAGTCCATTATCATCGAATATTACAGGCGTGTCTATATATATAATTCTAAGTTGGTCGTTCTTTGTTCCACAAAAGCTACCACACCATGTTACCAGCAATCACACCATGAGAGTAACCATATTTTAACATGTAGGTTCTAAATGCTCCCAAGATCGTTTTCATTTAAGAATTCTTCTATCAAAAGTGACATTTATTTAATTATTGAACATTTGTTTACCCGTCTTTGAGTGGAATTTTCATTCGCCTAAACCCCCGTTTTGAAGAAATTTTCTCATTAAAAAGTTGGAATAACACCGTTCACGGTTACCTGCGTAATCTCAGTATCAGTACTGATCCGATTGATAATCCTACTTGTGGTTACCTGGGATGTAACAGTAACATGCTTGTAGTATATAATGTATACATGTATATAACACACTGAAAGTACTTCATATGCTGTGGCTGTAATGTCTCAGTGACCAAGATAAGGCAATCGCCTCGGTTAAAGACTCGAATCCTACCTTGGATCTTCCTCTTTTTTCTCTCTTATTTTTGTTGGGATTATTTGTTTGGGTTTTTGTTTTTGTTGATACAAAACAAGCTATTTGTCCTTGCATATGTAAAATACAATATAATAGTCATCATCATCATCATCATCATCATCATCATCATCATCATCCTCATCATCATTATCATCTGATGTACGATCAACAACAACAACAGTAACCATAGCGACAGTTGTATTGCTACTGCCGTTATCGTGGCCATTCTTCTCATTGTAAAGGTAAACTCGCTAGTCGAGAGGCAAGGCCATTCTTCTCATTGTAAAAGGTAGACTCGCTAGTCCAAAGGCAAGGCCATTCTTCTCATTGTAAAGGTAGACTCGCTAGTCGAGAGGCAATTCTTCTCATTGTAAAAGGTAGACCCACTAGTCCAAAGGCAAGGCCATTCTTCTCATTGTAAAAGGTAGACTCACTAGTCCAAAGGCAAGGCCATTCTTCTCATTGTAAAGGCACTAGTCCAAAGGCAAGGCCATTCTTCTCATTGTAAAGGGTAGAGTCACTAGTCCAAAAGGCAAGGCCATTCTTCTCATTGTAAATGGTAGACTCACTAGTCCAAAGGCAAGGCCATTCTTCTCATTGTAAAGGGTAGACTCAATAGTCCAAAGGCAAGGCCATTCTTCTCATTGTAAATGGTAGACTCACTAGTCCAAAGGCAAGGCCATTCTTCTCATTGTAAGGTAGACTCAATAGTCCAAAGGCAAGGCCATTCTTCTCCTTGTAAAAGGTAGACTCGCTAGTCCAGATGCCCCGCCATTCTTCTCATTGTAAAGGGTAGACTCACTAGTCCAAAGGCAAGGCCATTCTTCTCATTGTAAAAGGTAGACTCGCTAGTCCAGAGGCAAGGTCATTCTTCTCATTGTAAAAGGTAGACTCACTAGTCCAAAGGCAAGGTCATTCTTCTCATTGTAAAAGGTAGACTCGCTAGTCCAGAGGCAATGCCATTCTTCTCATTGTAAGTTTTAGTTTTCTCATTAACTCACTAGTCCAAAGGCAAGGCCATTCTTCTCATTGTAAAGGGTTGACTCACTAGTCCAAAGGCAAGGCCATTCTTCTCATTGTAAATTTGTGGGCTCACTCCTTGCATAGGTAAAATACAAATATAATAGTCATCATCATCTCATCATTGTCATCCAAAAAGGCAAGGCCATTCTTCTCATGTTATAGGGTAGACTCGCTAGTCCAGAGGCAAGCCCATTCTTCTCATCATAAAAGATAGACTCGCTAGTCCAGAGGCAAGGCCATTCTTCTCCTTGTAAAAGGTAGATTCACTAGTCCAAAGGCAAGGCCATTCTCCTCCTTGTAAAAGGTAGATTCCAGTCCAGAGGCAAGGCCATTCTTCTCATTGTAAATGGTAGACTCGCTAATCCAGAGGCAAGGCCATTCTTCTCATTGTAAAGGGTAAATCGCTCCAGAGGCAAGGCCATTCTTCTCATTGTAAAAGGTAAATTCTTCTCCTTGTAAAAAGGTAGAGTAATCCAGAGGTAAGGCCATTCTTCTTCTTGTAAAAGGTAGACTCGCTAGTCCAGAGGCAAGGCCATTCTTCTCCTTGTAAAAGGTAGATTCGCTAGTCCAGAGGCAAGGCCATTCTTCTCCTTGTAAAGGTAGATTCGCCAATCCAGAGACAAGGCCATTCTTTTCATTGTAAAAAAGTAGACCCGAGATCATCTTTGTTGTAGACGTGTGTAAATCAAATCAAAATCATCTTACAAAAAGAATAATTTTGCTCTAGTAAGCTTTTACTTATTTTTTAATTCGCAGGTAATGTCATTCTTTAGATCAATAAAGTATTATAATCATTATTATTATTATTATTATTATTATTATTATTATTATTATTATTATTATTATTATTATTATTATTATTATTATTATTATTATTATTATTATTATTATTATTATTATTATTATTATTATTATTATTATTATTATTATTATTATTATTATTATTATTATTATTATTATTATTATTATCATTATCATTATCGTTATCGTTATCATTATTATTATTATTATCATTATCATTATCACTACCATTATCATTATCATTATCATTGTCATTATCATTATCATTATCATTATCATTATCATTATCATTATCATTATCATTATCATTATCATTATCATTATCTTTCTTTCTTTCTTTATCAGTTCCCATTCTACTTTTCGATGTACGGGTTCAGAGGCCCGAGATGATCTTTCTCCAAGATGCCCTGTCGTGGCATTTTCCGTTTCCATCCGAAAAAGTAAAATTTCTATGCTTCAATCACTCTTTTATATCTTCTTCCCATTTTCTCCGAGGTCTGCCTTTTGGTATTTTACCTTGGGCTTTAGCACTGTATACTGATTTAGCTATTCTACTGTCATTCATTCTGTTTACATGCCTAAACCATCTCAATTGATTTGTTTCTATCTTAGTTTTTATGCCATCTGCTTTGATTTGATCTCTTATTGTTGTGTTTCTGATTTTGTCTCGTTTAGTTTTCTCTATCACTCTTCTTAGATATTTCATTTCAGCTGCCTGTACTCTACTGTATTCTCTACTGTCTAAGGTCCAGGTTTCACTGCCATAGAGGAGAGTAGGACAATAAACTGTGTTGTATACTGCCATTTTGGTTTTTGTTGGCAATTCTTGTTTACCTACAAATGCCTTTCCTAGATGGTTATATATTGCACTTGCCTTTTGGATTGTCTGACTGATTTCTTTTCTTAGTTTTCCCTCTGAGTTAATCATTACTCCTAAGTAATTATAGCTTTGAACTTGTTCTAAATACTCCCTGCCCAATTAAAATTTTTGTGTTTTAGCTTCCCTAGTTACTATTATTGCTGTCGAGAGAAGATGTCTACTATATTTAAATAACGAGACAAGGTCAAAACAACCCAATTTAATTCCTTAAATAATAACATCTGTTATTTAATACTGTATTCTGTCACTATATGCAACCCAGATCCTATTCTTGACGTCTCCCTAACGTTCTAAAAATAGCCTTTAGCAGGTTACCTAATCTTTCGCCACGTAGACTGAAGAATTGAATAGGAAGGGATGATGACATATTTACGTCTCTTGCGCATTTCGCCATGGGCAGCCCTATTATGACGTGGAGCTTGTTCATTGGTCGCTTGTGAATGGAAGACCGACTTTGCGTAGCACATCGAACTAAGATATTATACATGTACACGTAGCATACATTATTATTATTATTATTATTATTATTATTATTATTATTATTTATTATTATTATTATTATTATTATTATTATTATGATTTATCTTTCTTTCTTTCTTTTTTTTATCAGTTCCCATTCTACCTTTCGGTGTATGGGTTCATAGGCCAGAGATGATTTTTCTCCAGGACGCCCTGTCCTGGCATTTTCTGTTTCCTTCCAAAAAATTAAATTTTTTATGTTTCAATGCCTCTTTTATATCTTCTTCCCATTTTCTCCGAGGTCTGCCTTTTGGGCTTTAGCACTGTATACTGATTAAGCTATTCTATTGTCATTCATTCTGTTTACATGCCCAAACCATCTCAATTGATTTGTTTCTATCTTAGTTTTTATGCCATCTGTTTTGGTTTGATTCTTATTGTTGTGTTTCTGATTTTGTCTCGTTTAGTTTTCCTTACTACTCTTCATAGATATTTCATTTCAGCTGCCTGTAGTCTACTGTATTCTCTACTGTTTAAAGTCCAAGTTGTGCTGCCATAGAGGAGAGTAGGACAATAAACTGTATTGTATACTGCCATTTTGGTTTTTGTTGACAATTTTTGGTTACCTACAAATGCCTTTCCTAGATGGTTATGCCTTTTGGATTTAATAATTACACCTAAATAATTGTAGCTTTGAAATTGTTTTTACTTCTACTTGCCCAATTTAAGATTTTGTGTTTTAGCTTCCCTAGTTACTAGCATTGTTTTGGTTTTCTTTGCATTTACTCTCATTCCTCTTTATTTAGTTCATTGTTCATAATGTTGATATTCGACTGAAGGTCACTTTCTGATTTTCCAAACAGAACTAAATGATTGGCAAATGAAATCATTGATACATTTACTGGTTTGAGCTTCCACATACCTACATTCATTTTCTTCATTTTTGAGGATGCCTTTGCGACTGAATCCATAAATGTGATAAACAAAAGAGGACTTAAGACACAACTCTGTCTTACTCCTATATCTACATCAAATTTTGTAATTATGTTTCCAGCTACTCTCACTGCACATGTTGGTTTATTGTAAAGACTTTTAATGGCTTCTATTAAATTTTGCTCTACATTGTGTTCTTTTAAGGAATGTCATAGTTCGTCCCTCCTTACAGTGTCAAATTCACGTAATCTATCCTATCTTCTGGTCTCTTTGTTTGCAAGTATTTTTCCAGGCATCCTTCTTTTCTTTGATCTTAATCTTGATATTATCATTCCATCATGTTGTTCTTTTCCTATCTCCTTTAATTTGTTTCCTACCACAGACCTTTTCAGTACAACTGAGGAGTGTTTCTTTATAAATCTGCCACTTTTGTTCTATTGTGCTATCATTCAGATCCATCTGCCTTTCCCTGATAAATCTTTTTATCATAGATTGGTATATTTGTTTTATTACTCATTTATTCAGTTGTTTTATTTTGAGTTTAGTAGCTTTCTTCTCTTTCCTTTTCTGTTTGTTTTCCTCAGTCAGTAATCTCATTTTGGCAATCATTAAGTGATGATCAGTAAATATTTCTGCTCCTCTGTTTACTCTCGCATCCAATGTACTGTACAAAGGAGCTGCTAACTATTATGTAGTCTATCATTGACTTTTCACACCTGTCTTCATTTACTCTTGTATATTTGTGGATATCTTTATGAGGAAAAAAGGTGTTGGCTATTTTCATGTTGTTCTTTAGGCAAAAATCTATAAGTCTCTTTCCATTTGGAGAAGTTGTTGTCTCTCCTTCTTTACCTATTACTCCTCCTGACCTTTCTACATTGTTGCCTACTCTAGCGTTTAAATCTCCTAAAAGCATTAGTTCCTGTTTGGATTTAAGATTCTCTACAGCCATTTGTAAATGATTTTCGAAGATATCTTTTTTTTCTTTAGTTGCGTCTTCGTTTGGTTCATAAGCTATTAACAATTTAATTTCTCTTCCTTTTGGTTTAATATTTACTTCTAATAGCCGTGGGCTTATAAATTTCCAACCGTTTAGTAGCTTTTCGTGCCTTTTATGCACTAGGAGGCCTAGTCCTGCTCTAGCTCTATCTTTGACATATACTCCTGAGAAGATTAAGATATGATTCGGTCCTACATTTTCTATTCCTTGTCCTTTTTTCTTTGTTTCTGTACTGGCCAAAATATTTACTTTGAATTTTTTATTTCTTCAACTAATTCTAACTCTTTTCCATTTATTGCCTTAACGTTCTATGTTCCAAAAATCACAGTCCGTGTTCGTTTCCAAGTTCGTCTTCGAAAGATCAAGCCGGTTATATTTCGTTTACTTCTCTGAATCAGGTTGTTTTGGATAAGCAGGGGATTAGCCCACTGTACCCTAGGTAGATGGTGGGGCTGCCACATTGAGACCCCCGATCAGGCCTTGTTATTTTCTATCAGGGTTAACTCCCTTAGCCTTCAGTCATTCAAGACCAGCCTGCAAGGCGGCAGGTTGTTATTTTCTGTCAGGGTTAACTCCCTTAGCCTTTGGTCATTCAAGACCGGCCTACAAAGCAGCAGGTTGCTTTCTGTCAGGGTTAACTCCCTTAGCCTTTGGTCAGCCAAGACCTGCCTGCAAGGCAGCAGGAGACTCGTGGAGGGCGAGATCATCTACTCCCCGTATAGGTGCTTACCTGTCCACTGCCCGGATTATTATTATTTTTTATTCATTTTTATTTTTAAAATTAAAAAAAAAAAGTTTATTTTATTATTATTGGATTGTGTACTGTGTTCTGTGCATGGCAGCAACATTGTTTTTCGCTCTCCACTTTTTAACTTATTTTTCATGTCATTTTCACACGGATTTTGTCATAATTCTGATGTTCTCTTTGTGTATCTGCCATGAATGGGTTTATGTATTTTTCAAGGATATTTAGTGTGATGTGTTGTTTTAAATCATTCATGTTCAAATGTGACATTGGACTATGAGTATGAGATTGCCAGCTATGTCTATCCATCTTTTGCTGGCCAGTCTATGTCTGCCTATCATATTAGTGACCTGTTTTGTCCAGTTTGTTTTCACTATGCCTAACAATCTTGCGTTTGCGTCAATTCAAATTTTGATTTATACTCGCGACGACTTGCTGTCAATTGAAACAATGTGTGCTGAAACGGTCCACTGTCTACCACCTGGCGTGTTTTTCAACCTTCGATCAAATAAAACACTACCACCTAGCGTATACACCTTTTTCAACACTACCACCTAGCGTGTTTTTTCAACCTTCGATCAAATGGTATACACCTTTCAACACTACCACCTAGCATGTTTTTCAACCTTCGATCAAATGGTGTACACCTTTCAACACTACCGCCTAGCGTGTTTTTCAACCTTCGATCAAATGGTGTACACCTTTCAACACTACCACCTAGCGTGTTTTTCAACCTGGTCGATCAAACTACCACCTAGCGTGTTTTTCAACCTTCGGTATACACCTTTCAACACTACCACCTAGCGTGGTTTTCAACCTTCGATCAATAAATGGTGTACACCTTTCAACACTACCACCTAGCGTGTTTTTCAACCTTCGATCAATAAATGGTGTACACCTTTCAACACTACAATAAATGGTGTACACCTTTCAACACTAGCGTGTTTTTCAACCTTCGATCAATAAATGGTGTACACCTTTCAACACTACCGCCTAGCGTGTTTTTCAACCTTCGATCAATAAATTCGATCAAAAATGGTGTACACCTTTCAACACTACCACCTAGCGTGTTTTTCAACCTTCGATCAATAAATGGTGTACACCTTTCAACACTACCACCTAGCGTGTTTTTCAACCTTCGATCAATAAATGGTGTACACCTTTCAACACTACCACCTAGCGTGTTTTTCAACCTTCGATCAAAAATGGTATACACCTTTCAACACTACCACCTAGCGTGTTTTTCAACCTTCGATCAATAAATGGTGTACACCTTTCAACACTACCACCTAGCGTGTTTTTCAACCTTCGATCAATAAATGGTGTACACCTTTCAACACTACCACCTAGCGTGTTTTTCAACCTTCGATCAATAAATGGTGTACACCTTTCAACACTACCACCTAGCGTGTTTTTCAACCTTCAATCAAATGGTATACACCTTTCAACACTACCACCTAGCGTGTTTTTCAACCTTCGATCAATAAATGGTGTACACCTTTCAACACTACCGCCTAGCGTGTTTTTCAACCTTCGATCAAATGGTGTACACCTTTCAACACTACCACCTAGCGTGTTTTTCAACCTTCGATCAATAAATGCGTGTACACCTTTCAACACTACCACCTGGCGTGTTTTTCAACGTTCGATCAAATGGTGTACACCTTTCAACAAAAACAAAACTACCACCTAGGGTTTTTCAACCTTCGTTGTAGAGAAGGCAAAATAATTAAAAAAAAAAACAATGACGTCCCCGCCCGCCCCACACAACACACACTCACACAACACACACACACACACACTTACACACACATCGACTCGACAAATAACACTATCATTAATGAAAACAGCTGCATCAAAATAAGGTACATAAACGCCCAATGATATAGAAACAAAGGTGATGACCTATACGACCTCACTATCGACAAAGGCATGGACATATTTTTCATAACAGAGTCTTGGCTTTATCCATCTGGTGATGAGAGCACACTGCACAGTCTCAAGCCGCCTGATTACCAAATCAAATCATTTCTACGCCATGAACACCGTGGCGGTGGTTTTGTCGTTATATATAGAAGCGAACTAGACAACACAATTTGCGTAAAAACGTCCACCCTTTTCCACCATTCAACATTTGAAGCCATAGAAATCACAACAGATATTAGCTAAAGAAAAATCCATTTCCTTTGCATTTATCGTCCACCATATTCATCAATAAACAAAGCATCAAGTGCGGAATTCATGGGGGGGGGGGGGAGGATTTCAAAGCCTACAATATCTGAGCTAATGACAACGAAGCAATGAATGGAATCCCAATAATCATCGGTGACTTTAATTTCAACTACGATTCAAATACGTCAGAAGTAAAATGACTGAAAGAAATGTTAGAAATCAGCAACATGACTCAATTAGTCACCAAACCCACTTATAGACACAATCACATCATCGACTGTGTGGTGATGAGAGAAAACAACCCCGACGCGTTAAACAAAATCTCTGTCGTCAAGAAATTGACATCGGACCACAACCTTATAATGTTATGTTTAAATACCAAGACAACAAAATCAGAGAAGCGTACCATAATATTATCTCGGAACATCAAAGAAATAAACATTACAAAATTTAAAAGGAACATCGGAAGACAACGTATTGAAACCGACTGCTCAAACATCAACACACTGAACCATGCCTTACGTCAGATGTTGGACAAACAAGCGCCATTAATCCAAAGAACCGTGACCATTCGTTCCCACATGCACCATGGTTCAACAAGGACATCAGAACGGCCAAAAGGGAATGTCGAAGAGTAGAGAGACTGTGGCAAAAGACCGGTCTTGATGAGCACAAACATTATAGACGAATTTGAAAATCTATTTTTCAAACCGCCAAAAAGGAATACTATTTGGGACTTTTTCAAAATTTAAAATGTCCTAAGCAATTATTTCAAACATGCGACGAACTTTTATAAAAAACAAAGGACACATCCCTACCAAATATTTACGCAACTCGAGACTTATCATCAATATTTGCATCATATTTCAATGAAAAGATTAGTAAATTGAGGGAAGATTTAGAATAACATGAAATTGTTCCATCATTATGACGGTCAAACCCTCGATTGTTTTCAATCCGTTTCGGAACAATTTGTGAAAAACATTATTGCCAAAGCCCCTCCAAAGTCCTCCTCCCCATTTTTCTTTTAAACTCATGTGGTGAAATTAAAATTACACTTATAATTAATGATTCCATAAAGAATGGTATTGTTCCTGAAATATTCAAAAATGCTTTGGTTAAACCACTTTAAAAAGAAAACGCTTGACCAAAACATTTTGAAACTCCTGTGTCAAATTTGCCATTCTTGTTTTCATCATTTTACATCTACGAAATCCTGCCAATAATTACACTCTAAGCTAATTAATGATTCCCATTGACCAAGAATTATGCCATACTTTTGGCATATTGTTTCAAGTCTGAAATATTCAAAAATGCTCATAGTCTGAGTTTTGGAAACTCCAAATTGCCAATCTCAAAAAGAAAAAGCAAACTTTGATCATTTTTATGCATAAACTCATTGGTTCATATCTTTTCAAAATATGAACAGGCTTGTTCTCAAGGAGACAAAACGGAAGTCAAGGGAGACAAACGGTTTGTTACTGGGCACTCAAAATTCTAGGAACAAGGTCATTGAATCTGAAATTTCTATTTGTGACACCAACATTAAGTTTTCAGAAAGTTCAAGAAATCTTGGCATATTTTTTTTATTTGACTTCTCAATGTCAAGTACTGTAAACCAGCTACAACGTAAAATCAATTTCAATGTTCATAATATTAAAACCATAAAACACTTTTTATCTAGAAGTATAGCTAACGACTTGTTTTGTCAAAAAAATTATTACTGCAATTCATTATTGTTTGGAATACGCAACAAATATTGTCAAATTCTCGGCCTTTTGGCTAAGACCAACGTGTCTTGGCCTTTCGGCTTAGATTCGGTCGGCGGTGTTAGTTTTCCTCGTCGGGTGCCGACTGACCTCGCCCTCCCTTCATCCCCACCCGGAGAGGAGAAGGCGGGTGGCGACGTGCGAAATGGCTTGGAGCGAGGCAGGATCTAGCCACCGCCCGACGGGGGAGGTCCTCCGTCTTAAAAAAAGCCCCAAAAAACCCCCAAAGATTGTCAAAACTTTAAATTGCCCAAAACAATGCCGCAAGATTATTTCTGAAGAAAACCAAAACAGATCATGCTATTCCCTCCTCGCCTGTAGAAAAAAGATTTCTTTATAAACTGGTGACTCTCTGTCACAAATGCATACACTATAATGACCCCATCTATCTATCTGACATGATCACTCCCTACGTTCCAAATCGGCAGCTTAGATCTTCAGACGATACAAACAAGTTAACAGTTCCTCGTAGACGCATTAAAACAGTTGGTGAAAAGTCTTTCTCGTTTTGCGCACCGAAAGTCTGGAATTGTCTCCCCTAACACTTTAAAGAAATAGAATCAACTGAGACATTTAATAAAAAAAACAACTTAAAACCACGCCTGTTTTCCACACATCCATAAAACCCACAAAGATTCATATTTCTCACTGCTGGCATAAATATAGTTCAATGATATCAACTGCCTGTTGTATTATCATCTTATGCTTTTAAATATGTATGTTATGCGTAACGTGTATATTGAGTTGGTGTGTGTAAATTATATATGCATATGTCTTGATTTGTTTATCCATGTTTGAGCGCTCTGAGCTTGATATATATCGGGGTGGGGCGCTATACAAGAACTGTTTATTATTATTATTATTATTATTATTATTATTATTATTATTATTATTATTATTATTATTATTATTATTATTATTATTATTATTATTATTATTATTATTATTATTTATTTATTATTATTATTATTATTATTATTATTATTATTATTATTATTATTATTATTATGATTATTATTATTATTATTATTATTATTATTATTATTATTATTATTATTATTATTATTATTATTATTATTATTATTATTATTATTATTATTATTACTATTATTATTATTATTATTATTATTATTTATTTAAAAAAATTTTTTTTGTTATTATTATTATTATTATTATTATTATTATTATTATTATTATTATTATTATTATTATTATTATTATTATTATTATTATTATTATTATTATTATTATTATTATTATTATTATTATTATTATTATTATTATTATTATTATTATTATTATTATTATTATTATTATTATTATTATTATTATTATTATTATTATTATTATTATTATTATTATTATTATTATTATTATTATTATTATTATTATTATTATTATTATTATTATTATTATTATTATTATTATTATTATTATTATCATTATTATTATTATTACTATTATTATTACTATTATTACCAGCTATAGGCACGCGGCATTGTCGGGTTAACCGATTACATTGTAAATTAAATGTTTTTCATAATTTGTGTCTGTTCCCTGTGGTTGAATATAAAACATGTTTACACTGTTGGATTCCACGTATAACTATTAAAAAGACATCTACCCTAGAAAACTCTCTGTACCGTGCAAACTTTGGCAAATCATCATGGCTTTAAAACCAAAGCCCTGAGCGTTTATGAGAAACTTTAAAAAAAAAAGAATTAAAAACAAAGATAGGAATAGAAACAAACTTAAAAAAGAATTAATTGCCTTCCGGATTCGAACCCGGTCTGATGGAATCGGAATTGCATCGCCCATCTACACGAAACAATGACATTAAAATGACCGCTGACGTAGATGTGCTGATTTGCTTATCTTGTATTCGATTTACCACTTGACATTAGATCTAGAATCTATAGCTAGATTGAGATTGAGATTGAGGTCTTATGCTGCATTGGTTTGCTTCGCTCACTGGCCGCTCTGCCACATCAGATTTGAAAAGCACTCCTCTAGAACAGACTCTGTAGTCCAGAGGCAGGTGTCAAACTGAAAGGTTTGAGCCTCGCAAATGGTTGAAGCATTTTCCAAGCAAAAGATACCCCATTGTTCCAGGTAAGTGGATCGACGCCTAGTCCCATCGGAGACAGGCGATAAAAAGGCGGCCCCGTGTGCAGATCACAACAATGTGCACGTTAAAGATTCATTGGATGTTCACAGGACAGTCCAGGTAAAATTAGAAATCCTACCAAAAACCACGAGATCACTTTAGCTGTGGATGTAGGTAAATCAAATCAAATTTTAAAAAAGCTTCTAGAAATATCGATGAATCGATGAGTGTCTATAACATATGAGATATTTTCTTCCGTAGTCGTTCCCATTTTCTTTTCGTCACCTTTTTGTTAATCTAATATATTCTGTGGTAATCAAAGTGTCGTTGTGACATTCTCGTGAAACAGGCTCAACTAGTTAATAGGACGGACTGCTCCCTGATGACAGGAGGATTGAGAATAGTTCAAGTTGTGTTATTTATAGATGCTATGTTATTTTTGTGGCTGTAACATAAACATCGGCATGCTCCTGTCAGTCTATAACGTAAGATTCACATTCCCTGGGCAGCAGTTTGAGCGCGTGTCGTAGCAGGTCACATGGTCGCAACCTGTGGATGGAAAAAACTCGGTCTGCAAATGTGACGATGACGATAGTTTAACATTATCATAAATTAGCCTCATTCTGAAAAACTAGAATACACACACACATACAGAGAGAGAGAGAGAGAGAGAGAGAGAGAGAGAGAGAGAGAGAGAGAGAGAGAGAGAGAGAGAGAGAGACAGACAGACAGACAGACAGACAGACAGACAGACAGACAGACAGACAGACAGACAGACAGACAGACAGCAATAGAGAGACAGAGAGAGAGAGAGAAGAGAGAGGTAGAAACATACTTTACTTCATTAGATAAAGGGATGTTGATGGTGACGAAACAGGCATGACGCAAATCATACTCAAGTCCCATAGAAAGAAAGTCGAAACAAAGACAAAGGCATCAATAACAAACAAACAAATCATTGGCACCAAATGCGTGAAATCCACAACGGTGATACAGAGGTGATACAGAGGTAAAGCGTTGGTCTCTAAACAAAAAGGGCTTGCATTCATGCCGCGACATGATGAACAATTTTCTCGAGTGTTTCGAGTAATCTCACCACCACCACCCCCTCCCACTCACTAATCCAGATATGACAATAAGTGACAACTCCATTAATAAAGACAGAACAAACACGTGACGTTTCGGGTATAATCCTTCGTCAGACAACAAACGAGAAATATCTAGAATCTAGATCTAAGTAATACCTCAAGCATCACACAATGTGTTTTTCTTCTGACATCACATTGTGTGATGTCTGAGATAGTACTTAGATCTAGATTCTAAATATTTCTCGTTTGTTGTCTGACGAAGGGTTATACCCGAAACGTCACGTGTTTGTTCTGTCTTTATTAGTGGAGTTGTCACTTATTGTGATATTTCGCATTTGGCTTCACTCCACTGTGGATCCTTCGTAATATAATCCAGATATGTAGATCGACACCAAGTCTTATCGGAGTTGGACGTCCCGTGTGATCAGAACGCTACGTGCATGTGAAAGGTCCTACGTACTTGTTTACAGGGCGGTCCGGGCAAAGTTTAAAAAAAAAACCCATACCAAGAACCCCCGAGATCCCTTCAGTCGTGGATGTGGGTAAAAAAGAATCAAATAAGTCCCCCCTCCCTCCCCAAAGAGAGTGAACTACAAACCATAGAAAAATCGGTGGTTCAGAAGCAAGGTGTCGTCCTCCAAACTAAAAGTTCATGGGTTCAGGCCACAACGGTAGAAAAATATTCTCGATTTTTTTCTCGACTAAAACACAATGAAAAGGAGATCCTTTGTGCAAAAGATCCCTTGAATGTTTAAAGGAGATCCCAAAATTTGTGCATGTTAAAGATCCCTTCCATTGTAATGTGGGTAACATCAAAATCGTCTCCATCAAATCAAATGTGGAAAACAAATCAAATTCAAACCATAGAAACTTGGCAGGTTAAAGTTCAAACCAAAATCTCCGAAATCCCTTCAGTTGTGAATGTGGGTAACATCAAATCAAATCAAAACACCTCGGCACCCATCGTCTCCCAATGAAAAGAGAGCGAACTACAAACCATAGAAACTTGGTGGTTCAGAAGTTTAAAACAAATAGGTCATGGGTTCAGTTCCGAACGGTTGAAACATTGCATTGAGTTAATTTCGAGTAAAACGTATCTCCCTGATCCACACGGGACTAGGCAGTCCAGAGACAGGGTGTCGGCCTCTCAACCAAAATATAATGAGTTTGAGCCCCGCCAACGGTTGACCAATTTTCTTGATACTTTTCGAGCAATATCTGCCCCCTCCCCCTCTGGTCCAGGTAGGTGGATCGACACCTAGTCCCATCGGAGACGGACGATGAAAATAAAGTCCCGTGTGCAGATCACAACACTCTGTACACGTTAAAGATCCCTTGGTGGTTTACAGGGCTTTTCGGGCAACATTTAAAATATTACCAAAAACCACAGAGATCACCTACGTAGTTATGGATGTGAGTACAATCAAATAAAACATCTGGAGTTCAAGTCTGGACAATGGCTCAGACATCTAGAAACCACAGTAACGTATGCGTAGTACCTGGGGATCAAGTTTGGGCAATGGCTCAGACATATACGAACCATGTTAACTTAAGTATAGTATCTGTGGTCCAAGTCTGGACAATTGTTCATGTTGTATCAAGGGTCCAAGTCTGATATCTGCTAACCATTGTAACGTTCATGTTGTATCAAGGGTTCAAGTCTGGACAATTGTTCAGATATCTGCTAACCATTGTAACGTTCATGTTGTATCAAGGGTCCAAGTCTGGACAATTGTTCAGATATCTGCTAACCATTGTAACGTTCATGTTGTATCAAGGGTCCAAGTCTGGACAATTGTTCAGATATCTGCTAACCATTGTAATGTACATGTTGTATCAAGGGTTCAAGTGTCGACAATGGCTCAGACGTCTACGAACCATGGTAACGTATGTGTAGTATCTGGGGTTCAAGTCTGGACAATTCCTCAGACAACTACTAACCATGGTAATTTATCTATAGTATCTTGGGTTCAAGTCTGGACAATGGCTCTGACATCTACGAACCATGATAACTTAGGCTTAGTATCTGGGATTCAAATACGGACAATTGCTCAGACATTTACAAACTATGGTCACTTACGCATAGTATCTGGGGTTTAAGTCTGACAATGGCTTTGATATCTACGAACCATGGATACTTAGGCATAGTATCTGCGGTTCAAATATGGACAATTGCTCAGACATTTACAAACTATGGTCACTTACGCAGTATCTGGGATTTAAGTCTGGACAATGGCTTTGACATCTACGAACCATGGATGCTTAGGCATAGTATCTGCGGTTCAAGTCTGGACAATGGCTCAGACATTTACGATCCATAGTAACTTACGCGTAGTATCTGGGGTTCAAGTTTGGGCAATGGCTCAGACACCTATGAACCATGGAAACTTATGCGTAGTATTTGGAGTTCAAGTCTGGACAATTGCTCAGATATCTACGAATCCTCGTAACTTGCGAATAGCATCTGGGGTTAAAGTCTGGACAATGTGTCAGACATCTACGAACCAACTGGGGTTCATTTCGGAGCAATGTCTCAGACATCTACGAACCTTGGTAACCTACAGTAGTATCTCGGGTTCAAGTCTGGACAATTGGTCAGACGTCTACGAACCAACTGGGCTTCAAATATAGGCAATGCCTCATACATCTACGAACCAACTGGGATTCATTTCTGGGCAATGGTTAAGACATCTACGAACCATGGTAACTTAAGAGTAGTATCTGAGGTCAAGTCTGGACAATGGCTCAGACATCTACGAACCATGGCAACTTAACCGTAGTATCTGGGGTTCAAGTCTGGACAATGGCTTTGACATCTACGAATCATGGCAACTTAACCGTAGTATCTGGGGTTCAAGTCTGGACAATGGCTCAGCATCTACAAACGATGGTAGCTTACGCGTAGTATTTGGGGTTCAAGTTTGGGCAATTGGTCAGACATCTACGAACCATGGTAACTTACGCGAAGTATTTGGGGTTCAAGTCCGGACAATACGGTCAGACAAATCTACGAACTATGGTAACTTAGCGTCAAATCTCTACGGCAATTGGTCAGACATCTACCAACTGGGGTTCCTTCCTGGGCAATGGATCAGACGTCTACGAACCACGGTAACTTATGTGTACTATCTGGGGTTCAATTGTCAGACACGTATGAACCATGGTAGTTTACACGCTGAATCTCGTGTTCTCAAGTCTGGACACGTTTATAATATCTACAAACCATGGTAGCTTAAGCGTGGTATCTGGGGTTCAAGTGTGGACTTTGCTCAGACATCTACGAACCATGCTAACATACGTGTAGTATCTGGGGTTCAAATCTGGACAATGGCTCAGACATGTAGGAACCATGTAAGCTTTCGTCTAATATCTGGGGTTCAAGTCTTGGCAATTGTTCAAACATCTACTAACTATGTTAGCTTACGCGACATATCTGGGGTTCAAGTCTTGGCAATTGCTCAGGTATCTTAACCAATACCATGTTAGCTTACGCGACGTATCTGGGGTTAAAGTCTTGGCAATTGTTCAAACATCTACTAACCATGTTAGCTTACGTGACGTATCTGGGGTTCAAGTCTTGGCAATTGTTCAAACATCTACTAACCATGTTAGCTTACGCGACGTATCTGGGGTTCAAGTCTTGGCAATTGCTCAGGTATCTACGAACCATGGTAGCTTACGCATAGTATCTGGGGTGACGTTTAATTAATGAAAATTTCACTGTTTCTCCGTCTTTAAGTAGAATTGTCATTCACCTCAGCCGCCATTTTAAGCAGATTTTATAATTAGAAAGTTGGTATAGTACCGCTCACGGTTACCCCCATGAACACAGTCGAATACTTTCCTGATCTAGTAATCGTACTTGGTATCACCCGGGATGTAATGTGTTTGTAATAATATAATCTTTCGTGTTCCTCGGTTTCGGTGAAAAAATCGCATGAACATTATGTCTCTCCTGTTGCTCCTTACACCGCGGAAAACAGATGATGATGATGATGATGATGATGATGATGATGATGATGATGATGATAATGACATTATCTCCTTACCAAACTCGTGACGTAAGATTCGGTGCGCACCCTTGTGAAATCGGATCAAGATTACCGTAGTCTGCGAGTAAGTATCCGAGCAGATCAGGTTTTCCCGGTGCTTTACCGCGACGGATAACGAACGATCGCTATTTACAACGACATTGAATGGCCAGCAGGCGCGTGAACTTTGATATTTTCGCAGCTCCACCTAGCGGTGTTAGTTGCAATAAGAACTGCGGGTGGCAAATCCTTTCTTCCTCGTCAGTGTTACGAGCTCGTTAACAATAGATGTTTGGGGAAATAACTAGATGTAAGGCCTACTGGTAACTGTTAGAACATTTACCATTCGCTCTAATTACCCTAGGGGATAAAGGTTATAGTGCACATAAACGTGATTCCGGGTAGTTCTTTCATAAAAGTAAAGTTCTGTCAAGGCCGTTACGGATGAGCTTATCCCAGTTCCAATAACGTGAAGAGGAACATGTGATGATAATCACATCCTGAACATGACACTAGTCATTTACTCCCAAGCCAGCGCTTGTACCAATTTGCACTAGGGCGTTTTATCCAAAGAACACAACGTTAGAACTAGCTTAGCTAAGATTCGGACCCGGATCCTCGTGATCCCCAGTCTGGCAGCCTAACCACTCGACTCTCATTGTCACTGTTCTTTCATAAATGTTCTACTATTTTTACTTCCAAAGAACAAACTAAATCGTTATCTAGAGGGGACCACTGATCAACGGACAAGCGGGAATCGACGTGCCTACACTTCTACCCCATTCGTCAACCGTAGTATCACCTCCATTAAATTATGAATGAGAGAGAGAGAGAGAGAGAGAGAGAGAGAGAGAGAGAGAGAGAGAGAGAGAGAGAGAGAGAGAGAGAGAGAGAGAGAGAGAGAGAGAGAGAGAGAGAGAGAGAGAGAGAGAGAGAGGAGACAGAGAGAGAGAGAGAGAGAGAGAGAGAGAGAGAGAGAGAGAGAGAGAGAGAGAGAGAGAGAGAGAGAGAGAGAGAGAGAGAGAGAGAGAGAGAGAGAGAGAGAGAGAGAGAGAGAGAGAGAGAGAGAGAGAGAGAGAGAGAGAGAGAGAGAGAGAGAGAGAGAGAGAGAGAGAGAGAGAGAACCCCTCAGACAGACAGACAGACAGAGAGACAGACCGACATAGTGGATTCAGCGCAAACTGACCACCTGTGGAGAATTCCTCTATTTAATTGTATTCACCCCTGACATTTACAGATCTAATGTGTTTAATGTAGGCTAATAATTATATATGTCATGCAACACATTGTGTATGCGACTTGACACAAGGCCACGCTTTAAATTTACACGCGATGGTTTTAGTATTGGGAGCAACGAGGATTGCAACCGCCTATTTGTTTCGACAGCAGAATATTCATCAACAGCAACAACAGAAATAACAACAACAAACATAAATTTCAAAATATTAATTAAAAGAAATATCTACGATACATCCTCAAGATTCGATGGCCAGAATTGTTTTATACCAATTTCGACCTCTGGAAAAAGACCAAACAGAATTCCATCAACCAGAGAAAGTGAGACTGGGTCGGACACACCTTGAGAAAGCCACAAGACATTATCACCAAAAAGTCACTCGACTGGAACCCTCAAGAAAAGAAAAAAGCGGATCAACCAAAACACATCGGAGAAGGTCTGTTGAAGAGGAGGCCAGGACAGGTAAGAAGGTTGGTCATGGGCAGAGCTGAGGAAATCGGCACAAAACAAGGTGAGATGGAGATGGAGGAGTGTCGCCACAGCCCAGACACATGTTCCAGACGGAACAAGGAATAAGTCAAGTAAGTCAAAAGAGAAAAACTAATTCTTTTAATAAAACACCCATCCTTTGAATGGCATTCTGTTCCAGGACATACATCCCATGGAACCGGAGCTTATCCCGCTGTCTGTAACGTGAAGCAGATGAGGTGATAATACATCGCCTACTGAACTAGATAAACCTCTAGAATCCTCATGGAACGTAGAGCTACAACCACACCCCCTATAGCGCGCGCAGTTCTGGGAAAGCCTCTTCAGTCATTCCAACGGCCTTGACATCTGCGTCGACGCTCCTCCGCCACTTCTGTCTCGGTCTTTCCGCTTTACGTTTCCCTCACGGGTTCGATTCACGTTCAAGGGATTGTCTGATGATTGACGATGTGGGCTTCTGCAGCATCTGACGAATCCATCCCCATTCATTTTCCTCGGTAATCCAGAAGGCAATGTGTTGATCTCTCAACTGAAAGGTCGTGGGTTCAAACCCCCGCAGGTTGAAAACAATTCTCGAGGTGTTTTCTTTTTTTAGTAAACCTGGTCTAGGAAGGCAAATCGACACCTAGGCTCATCGGAGATGGACGATTAAAAGGAGGTCCCGTATGCAGATCACAACACACAGTGCACGTTAAAAATCCCATGGTTGTTTACTAGACAGCCCGGGAACAATACAAAAATCCTACAAAAAAACCCAATATCACCTTAGTGGTGGATGTGGGTAAATTCAAAATCAAATCAACTTGATTTCACATTCAATTGGACAATACCGGTACAGTGACTTGAGGTCTGTCACAAATTTTACTACTCAGTTGATTATATGGTTTGTATGTTTGTTTGTTTGTTTCATTAAAATTTCAGAGTGATTATGGTAGTGCTGGTTAGTTGTTTGTGTCTTAGTCGAGTGGGGAAGTGTGGGTGTTAAAATGATATCTCTCGCATTCCCAAGGACCACACACGTCGGATCTAGCGTTGCTGGGATTCGAACCCAAGACCTCACGATCCCAAATCCGGTGTCCCAATTACACAGCAACCAAGGCGCACACTACCCTTCCATTAAGCAGCCCATGGCATCCATTAACTTTGGCGTACAAGTCTGCATGCCGTTTCCCTGTGACCTGTAAACATTGAAATTTGATTTATTGTTTTTCTTCCTCCTGTCTTCAAAGAAATGAACATTAAAGTATCATAAAAAGAAAAGTAAAGTAAAAGTAAAAGTCAATCCCATAGCAAAAAGTAAAAGTCTATCCCATAGTAAAAAGTAAAAGTCTATCCCATAGTAAAAAGTAAAAGTCTATCCCATAGCAAAAAGTAAAATTCTATTCCATAGTAAAAAGTAAAAGTCTATCCCATAGCAAAAAGTAAAAGTCAATCCCAAACTCAGAGTTAAGCGTATGGTGATCAGGAGTAGAGTTTTGATTTGTTATTATGCAAACAGCACAATGTGGTAGTTTGACATTGCTTTCCATGCCGCCCTTTACTTTGGCCAAGTCTATTAGACATTGCTTTCCATGCCGCCCTTTACTTTGGTCAAGTCTGATAGACATTGCTTTCCATGCCGCCCTTTACTTTGACCAAGTCTGATAGACATTGCTTTCCATGTCTCCCTTTACTTTGGCCAAGTCTGATAGACATTGCTTTCCATGCCGCCCTTTACTTTGACCAAGTCTGATAGACATTGCTTTCCATGCCGCCCTTTACTTTGACCAAGTCTATTAGACATTGCTTTTCCATGCCACCCTTTACTTTGACCAAGTCTGATTAGACATTGCTTTCCATGCCACCCTTTACTTTGACCAAGTCTGAATAGATATTGCTTTCCATGCCGCCCTTTACTTTGACCAAGTCTATTAGACATTGCTTTCCATGCCGCCCTTTACTTTGACCAAGTCTGATTAGACATTGCTTTCCATGCCACCCTTTACTTTGACCAAGTCTGAATAGATATTGCTTTCCATGCCGCCCTTTACTTTGGCCAAGTCTATTAGACATTGCTTTCCATGCCGCCCTTTACTTTGACCAAGTCTGATTAGACATTGCTTTCCATGCCGCCCTTTTACGTTGGCCAAGTCTATTAGACATTGCTTTGCATGCCGCCCTTTACTTTGACCAAGTCTGATTAGACATTGCTTTCCATGCCGCCCTTTACTTTGGCCAAGTTTATTAGACATTGCTTTCCATGCCGCCCTTTACTTTGACCAAGTCTATTAGACATTGCTCTTGCATACCGCCCTTTACTTTGACCAAGTCTATTAGACATTGCTCTTCCATGCCACCCTTTACTTTGGCCAAGTCTGATTAGACATTGCTCTTCCATACCACCCTTTACTTTGGCCAAGTCTATTAGACATTGCTTTGCATACCACCCTTTACTTTGGCCAAGTCTATTAGACATTGCTTTCCATGCCACCCTTTACTTTGACCAAGTCTGAATAGACATTGCTTTCCATGCCGCCCTTTACTTTGGCCAAGTCTAATAGACATTGCTTTCCATGCCGCCCTTTACTTTGCCCAAGTCTATTAGACATTGCTTTCCATGCCGCCCTTTACGTTGACCAAGTCTATTAGACATTGCTTTCCATGCCGCCCTTTACTTTGACCAAGTCTGAATAGATATTGCTTTCCATTGCTTATCCAAAACAAAACTGATTCAAAGAAAAAATATGATATTTTGCGGATTGAACTTTCGAAGACTACTCTGAAAAGAACACTGTCAGTGATTTTTGGAACGTGGAATATTAGAGCAATAAATGGAAAATAGTTAAAATCAACTGAAGAAATGAAAAAAAATCAAAAGTAGACATTTTGGCCAGTACAGAAACAAATAAACAAGAATAACGAATAGAAAATATATGACTGAATCATACTTTAATCTTTTCAGGAATAGATGTCAAAGATAAAGCTATACCAGGAGTAGGTCTCCTAATGCATAAAAGGCAAAAAAAGCTACTAGAAAGTTGGAAATTTATAAGTTCACGGCTATTAGAGGTAAATATTAAACCAAAAGGAAGAGAAATTAAATTATGAATAGCTTATGGACCAAACGAAGATGCCACCAACGAAGAAAACAGATATCTTCGAAAACAATTTGCAGATAGCTGCAGAGAATCTCAAACCCATACAGGAAGTAATAGTTTTAGTAAATTTAAATGTTAGAGCAGGTAACAATGTAGAAACATCTGGAGGAGTAATAGGCCAAATAGGAGAGACAACAACTTCTCCAAATGGAGACAGACTAATAGATTTTTATCTAAGGAAAAACATGAAAATAGCTAACGCATTTTTCCTCCCAAAGATATCCCCAAATATACAAGAGTAAATGAAGACAGATGTGAAAAATCAATCTACGTAATAGTTAGTAGCTCCATTTTTACAGCACAGTGGATGCAAGAGTAAACAGAGAAGCTGAAATATTTAGTGATCATCACCTACTGATAGCCAAAATGAGATTATTAACTGAAGAAAACAAACAGAAAAGGAAAGAGAAGAAAGCTACTACACTCAAAATAGAACAACTAAATAAATGAGTTATAAAACAGATGTACCAATCTAGGATAAAAAGACTTCTCAGTGAAAGACAGATGGATCTAAATGATAGCACAATAGATGAAAAGTAGCAAATGTATAAAGAAACACTCCTCAGTTGTACTGAAGAGGTCTGTGGTAGGAAACAAATTCAAGGAGATAAGAAAAGAACAGCATGGTGGAATGAGATGGTCAAGACTAAGATCAAAGAAAAGAAGGATGTCTGGAAGAAATACTTGCAAACAAAGAGACCAGGGGATATAATAGATTACGCGAGTAACAGAACTATCGCCAAAGAGGAAGTTGGGAAAGCAAAACAGGAACAGTGGGAAGAGTTTGGACAAAAACTTCAAGATAGCTATCAAGGAAATCAAAAGCTGTTCTGGGGAGCAACGAAGAGCACGAGAAAGACCAAAGCATGCCCAATACGACAAATTAAGAACACCAAAGCAGAAATAATGAAAGGAGACAGCGAAATCATGGAAACGTGGAGAAAGTATTTTCACCAATTACATAATGCCTCCAGAACATATGAAACAAGGAGTACAGATCAATTAATAAGAGTAACAAGTAATCCAGAAGAGACAGCTGAAGATGTAGATATCCCAATGGAAGAAATACCAACAGCTATAAGAAAAGTAAAATTAGGGAAGGACACAGGAGCAGATCAAGTTTA
>JAXRKP010001136.1:5000-10000 GCA_037039925.1 Doris montereyensis | reverse complement strand
GCACATATTTACTCCCAAGCTAGTGCTCGTACTCATTTTCACGTGGATAGAATGGGGAAATGCGTGTTAAGTGTCTTTCATAAAGAACACAACATCGGACCTGGTTTTGCTAGGTTTCTAACTTGGGACCTCATGATCCCCGATCCGGCAGCCTAACCGCTCGGCTACCGACGCCACACATGACTGTAGTTTTCCCGTACATTTTAATCCCCACCTGGTACTGGTACCCATTTGCACCTGGATCGATTGGGAAATGCGTATTGAATCTGCTTCTTCCAGGAGCCCGATGTGGGACCAAGAATGTCTTGCATCCAAACGATTCACTTCACGATCCCAAGTCGGGCAGCCCATTCACTTGACTTGGCTATTGACTTGACTTGAAGTAACAGGGCCTGCTTAAAATATGCCAAAAACAAACAAACAACGAAGAAAACAGGGGACTTCCGGTTTGGTCACCGTGCATGCAAGACGTGTTCCTTTAATGATTTCAAGTTTCTTTTGTTGTTAAACGACATCAAGATGCCATTAGCGGATTGCCGACGATACATTTTAGAGAAATCTCACCTCTCCTCACTCAAAGTGGCTGGAAATCAAGAGAGCACTACCCTCGTCATTCGTTTTGATGGCATGGCCATGGCCGATGTGAGTGTGTAGGCGAGTTATCAGTTAACTTCTGCCAGTTTCAGACGGAAGTCGCCGAGTCAAATAAGGCGAGACCAACTTAGAAAACAACTACATCATACAAGGATAGCAACGGAGACAGCAACAATATCTAGGAACACGGACTTAATTAAAAACGAAGAAACCGCAAGTGCGGACATTAAACAAACAACAACAATATGGAGGCAACCCAGAATAAGGACAGTGCTATCCATTCATTCAGTGTGTCAACCATAACATCGCCCCTTGACGACACATCTATGAACGCGGACTTTATTGAAAACAAAGAAACCGCAAATGCTGACATTCAACAAAATAACGACAATACGGAGTCAACCCAGCGTAACGGCAATGCTATCCATTCATAATGTGTTAACCATAACATCGCAGCTTGATGAAACATCTGTCGTCGAAAACACATCCAGTAAATCGAATGACATAGACAACACAGAGACGAAGCGAAACACAACGAGAACATAGATCTACACCTTCCTGACACATATATCATGTCAGACAGCGAGGACGATGGGAAAAAAAACCAAGCACATGTAATGAAAACTCAATCATGGAAAATCAACCGGCTAGTAACAGTAATCACGCAAGCCTCGCTGTCATGATCGAGGAACTGGACTGTGATAAGACGAGCGCCCAGATCTCAAAAATCAAGAAAGACACAGGAATGCATATTACGCAGCCATATCGCAATAATGACTATTTAAAGTCCTTGTTAGACATATTCAAATTGACACGTGCTATTCTTGAAGAGACTGATGGTCTCCTTATTGAGTATTGTGTTCCATTTCAAAGGATAACAAACTTCAGCGTCAAGAACAGTTTAAAAACGACAGCGTTTATACGAAAATGCGATAACGCCATCTGTGTAATTGGCATGATGGCGAGATCTTCATATTGGAGGACTGCGGCTATGGAGAACACGTGCAGAATATTTTGACATTACTACCCCATCTTAAACGTTCGATCTTCAAAAACTTAAATCTATAATAAGCACAATAGAGACGAAACAAGTTCTGGAGCCCATGACTTGTATATCTTAGATATAAAATGAATGCCATTTCAAGTTAACTTTCTCTCATCTTTTGTAATTCTCAGATGATTATCTGCCATAGTTTAATTGCTGATTCCTGATGGAAGTCAATTTCGCCCTTTATTTGCACTTGATAATGTTTGACGGATTATTATAATAATATCCTTTTCTGTCATGAATACATAGCCAGTTCAAATACTCTTCATGATATAATGTGGTAATGAAAATTGTTTTTAAAATTTCTAAAAAAGACAAAATAGAAAAGAAAAAGAAAAAAGAAAAAAAAAGAAGAAAACAAAACAGAAATCATCGGGGCCCCTAGACCACAGGGACCCCTATACCATGAAAACATGAGGACCCCTAGACTATAAAAAACGACCATGAGGACTCATAGACCATGAAGACCTCTATACCATGAAAGACCGACCATGAGGACTCATAGACCATGAAGACCCCTATACCCTGAAAGACCGACCATGAGGACTCATGGACCCTGAAGACCCCTATGCCATGAAAAACCAACCATGAGGTCTCATGGCACAAAAAGACCCCTATACCATGAAAGACCGACCATGAGGACTGATAGACCATGAAGACCCCTAGACCACGAAGATCCCTAGACCATGAAGACCCAGAGACCATGAGATCCCCTAGATCATAAAGTCCTATCGACCATGAAACTCCTAGACGATGAGGGCCCATAGACCATGAAGACCAATAGACATTGAAGACCCCAAAACCATCAAGTCCCCTGGACAACGAGGAGCCCTAGACTACGAAGACCCATAGACCACGACGACCCATAGATCATGAAGACCCATAGACCATGAGAATTCCTAGATCATAAAGTCCCATAGACGATGAAGACCCATAGACCATGAAGACCCATAGCCGATGAAGACCCTAGACCATGCGTACCCCTTAGACATAGACCATGAAAACACATAGACCATGAAGCCCCTAGACATAAAGATCCATAGACCATGAAGACCCCTAGACCACTAAGACCCCTAGGTCACGGACCCCTTAATCCTAGACCATGAAGGCCCCTATAGTATGAAGACACATAGACCATGAAGACCTCTTTGGCCTAGACAATGAAGAGCCCTAGACCATGAAGGGCCATAAAACATGAGTACCCCTTAGGCCATAAGGACCCTATAGATAATGAAAACCCCTAGACCATGAGGACCCCTACATAACGAGGACCCCTAGATCGGGAAGGCCCGTAGAGCATGAAGAAACAAAGACCATACAAACCATAGATTATGGAGACCCGTAGACCACGAAGATCCCTAGACACCACAAAGACTCCTTAGGCCTAGACCGTAAGGACCCATAGACCATGAAGATCCTAGACCACGAAGACCACTAGACCACAAAGATCCCTAGACACCACGAAGGCTCCTTGGGCCTATAACGTGAGAGCCTCTAGACCATGAAGACCCCTAGACCACAAAGACAACTAGGCCATGAAGATTCCTAAACCATGAGGACCTCTAGACCGTGAGGACCCCTAGGTCATGAAGACCCCTAGACCACGAATACCCTAGATAACGAAGACCCCTAGATCACGAAGACCCTCAACCATGAAGGCTCCTAAACCGTGACGACTCCTAGACCATGAAGACCCGTAGATCATGAAGAACCCTAGACCACGAAGACCCCTAGACAATGAGAACCCCTACACCCCGAAGCCCCATAGACCACGAAGACACCTAGACACGAAGACCCCTAGACCACGAAGACCCCTAAACCATGACGACCCCTAGACAATGAAGACCCCTAGACCACGAAGACCCCTAGATCACGAAGATCCCAAGACCATGACGACCCCTAGACCGGGAAGGCCCGTAGAGCTTTAAGACACAAACACCATGAAGACCTCTAGATCACGAAGATCCCTAGATCACGAAGACTCCTAGACCATGAAGACCCCTAGACTGTGAGGACCCCTAGACCATGAAGACCCCTTAGGCATAGACAATGAAGACCCCTTAGGCATAGACCATGAAGACGCCTAGACCATGAAGACCCCAGACCGCGAGGGCCCCTAGACCATGAAGACTCCTAGACAACGAAGACCCCTAGACCACGAAGATCCTTAGACCACGAGGACCTCTAAACAGTGAAGACCCCTGACAATGAAGACCCCTTCGGCCTAGATGAAGAAGACCTCTAGACCATGAAGACCCTAGACCACGAAGACACATAGACCATGAAGACCCCTATATCACGAAGACGCTTAGGCATAGACCATGAAGATCCCTATACCATGAGGACCCCTAGGCCACGAAAACTCATAGACCATGAAGACCCCTAGACCACGAAGACCCGTAGACAATGAGGATCCCTAAACCATGAAGACCCTAGACTATGAAGACCTCATGACCATGAGACCTTTAGACAATGAAGACCCCTAGATCCTGAAGACCCCTAGACCATGATGACCCCTAGACCATGAAGACCCCTAAACTATGAGGACCCCTAGACCATAAGGACCCCTAGACAATGAAGACCTCGAGACCATGTAAACCCATAGACCATGAAGACCCCCAGATCATGAAGACCCCTAGACCATGACAACCTAGACCATGAATACCATTAGACAATGAGGATCCTAAACCATAAGGACCCCTAGACTATAAAGACCCCATGACCATGAGACCTTTAGACAATGAAGACTCCTAGATCATGAAGACCCCTAGACCATGATGACCCCTATACCATAAATACCCCTAAACTATGAGGACCCCTATACCATAAGGAACCCTACACCATGAAGACATCTAGACAATGTAGACACCTAGACCATGAAGACCCCCATATCACGAAGACCTCTAGACCATGAAGACCCCTAGACCATAAAGACCCCTAGACCATGAAGATCCCTAGACCATAAGGACCCTAGACCACTTGGACCCCTAGACCTTAATAACCCCTAGACCATAAAGACCTATAGACCATAATGACCCCTATATCAGGAAGGCCGTAGACCATGAAGATCCCTAGACCATAAGGACTCCTAGACCATAAGACCCATAGACCATAAGGACCCATAGACCATAAGGACCCATGGACCAGAAGGCCCCATAGACCATGATGAAACATAGACCATAAGGACCCATAGACCATGATGACCCATAGACCATAAGGACCCATAGATCATGAAGATCCATAAACCATAAGGATTCATAGACCATCCATAAACCAATGACCCATAGACCATAAGGACCCATAGACCATAAGGACCCATAGACCATAAGGACCCATAGACCATAAGGACCCATAGACC
>JAXRKP010001135.1:150000-162782 GCA_037039925.1 Doris montereyensis | reverse complement strand
ACAGACAGACATTCAAACAGACTTGTAGACAGACAGAGATTGGGATAGGGAGGAAGGGAGACAGGAATGAAAAGAAATGGAGACAGGGTGGGGCTAAAAGTAAAAGGACAAATAGAGGGAACGAGATGAAAATCGGAAAATCGACCCGCAGAGACACACGCTCGGATACACACACACACACACACACACACACACACACACATACACTGACACATATAGATTTTAAACAGATAAATAGATTAAAAGAGAAAGACAGCGAGACATAGGTACATACGAAGACAGACAGAGGTACAGAGAGAGAGAGAGAGAGAGAGAGAGAGAGATGTGTATGTGTGTGTGTGTGTGTGTGGCATTGACAGATTGAGAAACATAGGCACATAAACAAGCAGACAAACAGACTCACTGACAAGAAAACAACTGATTTCTCCAGACAGACGTAGCCGACCTAAATATGGCATTGACCTACTTTAGAGGTGGAGTGTGACCCACTAACACACACTGGCAGCTAGTTTGGAATATATCGACAGCACGCCGGAAGGGGTGTTACTGTTACTGAGGGTTAGCCGTTTCCCCAGGAGCTAACGTTGCAGTTACAGCTACTACTATTATTATTATTACTGTTTAGCAATGATACTCTCTTTGCTCCAACATTGCAATTACAACCCGTAGTGTTATACCATTGTTTATAATATTGAATATCCAAATTTTGTTTAACTTTAACACTTCGACATTACGATGCTTTGAACACAATTCATTATCTGATTTATATATGAGAATGTTATGAAGATTATTGAATGTAGTTCTTGTTTTCGATTTGTTCCTTCATTTCTTGTTTTCATCTTTTGTGTTTGTCTGTGTGTGTGTGTGTGTGTGTATCTAGTCGTGTGTGTGTGTCTGTCTGTCTGTCTGTCTGTCTGCCTGGCTGGCTCTCTCTCTCTCTCTCTCTCTCTCTCTCTCTCTCTCTCTCTCTCTCTCTCTCTCTCTCTCTCTCTCTCTCTCTCTCTCTCTCTCTCTCTCTCTCTCTCTCTCTCTCTCTCGCTTTCGCTCTCTGATATATCTATATTTCTTAGCAAAGGACTCTCTATCTTTCTGAAGAAATAACAATTATAATGTGCAGAAGAAGAAGAAGAAGAAGAAGAAGAAGAAGAAGAAGAAGAAGAAGAAGAAGAAGAAGAAGAAGAAGAAGAAGAAGAAGAGTATTAACACTAACAATACTAACACTATTAACACTAACAGTACTAACACTAACAGAATTAACACTAACAGTACTAACACTAACAGTGTTTACACTACCAGTACTAATAGTACTAACATTAACAGTACTAACACTAACAATATTAACACTAACAGTACTAGCACTATTAATACTAACAGTATTAATACTAACAGCATTAACACTAACAGTACTAATAATAACAGTACTAACACTAACTGTACTCACACTAGCACTACCTACACTAACAGTACTAACACTAACAGTACTAACACTAACAGTACTAAAACCAACAGTACTAACACTAACAGCACTAACACTAATAGTACTAAAACTAACAGTACTAAGAATAACAGTGTTAACACTAACAGTACTAATATTAACAATTCTAACACTAACTGTACTAACACCAGCACTACCTACACTAACAGTCCCTAATACTAACAATACTAAAACCAACAGTACTAACACTAACAGTACTAACACTAATAGTACTAAGACTAACAGTACTAAGAATAACAGTTCTGAGACTAATCGTACTAATACTAACCGTACTAATACCAACAGTACTAACACAAGCAGTACTAACACTAACAGTACTAACACCAGCAGTACTGACACTAACAGTACTAACGCTAACAGTACAAACACTAACAGTACAAACACTAACAGTTAATATGCGACCTAAAAATCGTTTTCATAGATGATTTATTTTCTGCTAAACGTGACTTTTAAGGAAGGAAAATGCCATTGTCTCCCGTCTTTGGTTGCAATTTTCATTCACAAATCAACATCTTCAACAGGTTTTAGAATTTAAAAAGTTAGAATTGTATATCATCCACGCCTGTCACTCATTTCACCGGCAGTCTAGTCGTTGAGGGTAACTGTGCTTATATTACTGGAACTCGATAGTCCATAGGCAAGGTGTTGGCCTCTAGACTCAAAGGTTGTGGATCAAGCCCTGCCCACGGTTAGAAAATTAAAATCTACCCACCCACCCCACCCCTACCCTGGTCCAGGTAGGTGGATCGACATCCTAACCCCATCGGAGACGGGCGATAAAGGGAGGTCCCGTGTGCAGATTATAACACTCTATGCACTTTAAAGATCCCTTGGCTGTTTACAAGGCAGTCTGGGCAAAATTCAAAATTCAAAATCCTACCAAAAACCCCGAGATCACCATTTTTCGCTGTGGATGTGGATAAAAATAAAATCAAAATAAATCAAGTCAAAGCGCTTGTATTATAAATATGTATCATTAAATTGTACAAGAAAAAAATCAAGTGGGAAGGGGAGGGGGAGGGGGTCAGAAAGACCCGGATTGATGACTGGCTGGAGACGGGTGTGTATGAAATGAGTGATCCTGTCTTATCACAAATGTGCCAGACAGACATCAACCAGGAAAAGTAGACTAGCACACATATATCCACGCACGTCATACTCATACGTCATAAACCCTCCACATCTACGCGCGCACACACACACGCACACACACACACACACACACACACGCACACACACAGCAGATGTTTAAATATATTATCGAATTGATCATTTCTTGTTAGCTAATCAGATACGCCCTGTGACTATCATTTAACGGTATACGGCTACAACACACTTACTGATGTAAGGACACAGTGCACTTACTGATATGCACGAACACAACAAACTTACTGATATACAGACACAACACACTTACTGATATACGGACACAGCACACTTACTGATATACGAACACAACACACTTACTGATATACGGACACAACACACTTACTGATATACGAACACAACAAACTTACTGATATACAGACACAACACACTTACTGATATACGGATCACAACACACTTACTGATATACGGACACAGCACACTTACTAATATACGGTATCTAGCACACTTACTGACGTACGGATACATCGCACTTACTGACACAGCACACTTATTGACACACGGACATAATACATTTACTAACGCATGGACAAAGCGGACTTACTGACATACGTACATAGCACACATACTAATAGACGAACATAACACACTTACAGACAGATAGATATGAAATGAAAGAGAAAGACAGACAGACGGACAGTCGAATCAAGACAGACGGACAGCAGCAACAATGGCATTTTCAAAACAAACTACATTGTACGTCTACATCATCTTATGAGATTAATAAAGGACAGTGCGCAAAGAAACAGATTATGATAGAATATTGTGACGCTGAACCCAAAACAACATTGATTGAATGCGAGGATGGGGTGAGGGGAGGGGATAAGAATAATCAAGCGAAGAAATGCGAGCCTTGGAAATAACACTGATAGCCAGATCTAGATCTAAGTATAAATACACGACATCGAAAGGATTAGAAAAAAACAAGGTGAAAGGAAAATTAGAGGCAGGGGAAAGGCTGCGTAGACGAGTGAAATGTGCTAATGAAGGTCGTGAACGGTGGATGGCGCGTGCCAGTGTGGGAACGGACGGAACAACGTGTATGGTGTGTGTGTGTGTGTGTGTGTGTGTGTCGATTGTATGTGTGCGCGTGTGTGTGTGTGTCGAGTGTATGTGTGCGTGTGTGTGTGTGTGTGTTTTGGAAGGAGGTAATAGACGGTGTCTGCTTGGGATGTGGGAAAGGGTGGTGGAGGTGTGAGACCTGTCTGCACGGAGCACAGTCCATTGGCGTGTGTGTGTGTGTGTGTCTGTGTGTCTGTGTGTGTGTGTGTATAAGGGTTTAAGCAGTGTGTTTGTTCGTGCATATGTTTTGGCACGTGCTTGTTGCAGGAGGGTTCGGTCGGGTGGGGTGGTGCGCGCATCCAGCGATGAAGTGATAAAGTAATATATTAAAGTTTTGTTTTGTTTTATTAGGCTCCAAATGAGTTGTCATCGTTTGGGAGAGACATTCATTTTTATGAATGAACTTGGAGACAAGAGAAGACATATTTTGATCAAAAGTCTGCCATAATAATAACGTACAACGGAGGTGAGATGTCTTTAAAACTAAAGATCAGAAGAAAACAGGAAATGGATCAGAGTTTGCCTTGATATAACCAGAATGACGACAGCATCGCAAATATAAATTATGACTCAAAACCGGTTGGCGGAATGCACAAAGATTGATGATATGATAATATAAAATAGCATAGATCTGGCTTAGCCTTAGACTTTGAGTAAGCAGGTATAGTTCTATCATCTTCCCTACAATGTGTTACTCTGTTATTTTTTAGTGAGCGCTGTAGATAGCCTAATCTAGATCTGGCTCGATGTCTGATGCTGTGATTGTGGCATGTAGATCTCATGATTGGATCTATGTGTTTTGTGTTCGTAACTTGTAGTAGATCTAGATGTTGTTTTTTGTTGTATTTTCTTTCCTGAAATTCACCATAATATAGAGCTGGATGTAATGTCACGTGTAAGCACAATACGGGCTCCCCGAAATACTTTTACTATAATTATAAAGCTTAATCACTTTGTAATCCGTTCTCCAGAAGCAAGATGTCGGTTTTTCAACACAAATGTCGTGGGTTCAAGACCCCGTCGATAGTTGGAAAAACTTTTAGTTACTTACTTCTAGTAATATCTACCCCGTCCCTGGTATAGGTAGGTAGATGGACTCTAGTCCCATCGGAGACTGACTATAAAAAGAGGTCCCGTGCGCAGATCACAACACATTGTGCACGTTAACGATCTCTTGTCTGTTTACAAGGCAGTCCGGGCAGAATATTATTTTTAATCCTACCAAAAAAAACCCACCGGAATCACCTTCGTTGTGGACGTAGGTAAGTCACATCAAATAAAACCAAAATTCTCTAAACAGTTAGGAAGAACGCACGAAACTGATTAAAACAAAATTATTACTCATCACCTGAAACAGGCTATAAATAAGCTAAAAAATGCAACCCCAAAAAACATAGCATAGAGAAGATTAAACGATAGATCTATGCGGAATACATTTTTATAAACAATGATACAAAATGTGAGGCGGTGGTAGTAGTTTAGTACAATGTAGTAGTAGTAGTAATAGTAGAAGTAGGGTTTTTTCTTCAGTCTCTGAACGTCATACTATACGAGATACACCTTTAGATTCAAGCCAATCAAAGTTTGAAACAATAAACCTCTTTTTTCCTTCAACAAGCAATTGTTTTGACTGCCTCAGCTTGATGGCTTGTAATGTTTCATTTATTAAGTTGTTTACTTTTAGTTCTTCTGCCAACAATTCATTTTAATGTATTGCTGTATATCTAGGCGAGCTAAGTAGAGCTGTAGATTTATTGCAAGCTTGGCTTCTCTCTCTCTCTCTCTCTCTCTCTCTCTCTCTCTCTCTCTCTCTCTCTCTCTCTCTCTTTAATTGTTCCTTTCTCATTCTGTGATTCGCTTAAACTGCCAGTCTCAATTTTCACTCCTGCCTCCAAAGCCATTTTTACCTTTGCCCATGAGACACTCACCTCTTGCCCTTCATCAACACACAAAGAGAGTAGTTGAAAGTATGTTATATTATGCCCAAAAAAATGTTTTCTGTGTAGTGTTGTGGCTGTATTTGTGTGTATTGTGTGTGTGTGTGAAACTGAGACATGGGCAAACATTGTGTGTTGTGGAGCGCACGCGTGATTACCACTTGCCTTCATAATAATAATATCATACTGTGCGTGTAGAATGTGTGAGTGTGTGTGTGCGTATTGTGGTTTCCTTTGTGTGTTCGAAGTTCAATCTCCTATCAGCCAGCCAGGAAGGTCTTGAACCGGCCATGAATATGGCGAGTCGGGGGTCATTGGTCGCAGGTTCATCGAGTATGCCCTCCGTCCGTAGCTTGTCTCACTCGGCGGTGCGGTGTTAAATCGTAGGGCTTGTTTCAAAAGGCCCTAACACGTTATTTATACTATACATTACAACATGCGGGATAGATAATCAAAACGCAAATAAACGTTTATGTATCCTATACCTAATCGAAGTCGTCTAAAATTATGTAAGAACATTTGATTATAGGTAAAGAAGAAACGACAGTTCAACTTCAAGCTAAGGAGGACCAGAATGCAACAGCAATGGCATTATAAATGGATGGAACTTTAACTTGATGTGCACATTTTGCCATCGCCGTCAAGGTCTTCAAGAGTTCTCCGAGTCAATGACCCCGCCATTTTGAGAAAAGATTTTTTGTTTTTTTTATGGGTAGATGGGTGGGCTCAGGGGATGGTGGATAAATCTTAAAAGGAAGAAGAAAGAGTTGCATACACAACAAAGGAATACGTTTTTAAAACTGATATTAGGGATAACAATAGATTTATTGAGAAGCCGTGCTTTTTACTGAAACTTTCTTCGTTGACGATTTGAATTCTTATTTACTCTTATCCATATTCGAGCAGCACTTGTTTGAATGAATCGTATTGTAAGGTCTGAGTACACTTATTTGAAATGTAGTGGCATATAAATTCTTGAAATTTACAAAAGAAGAATGCTCTTCATCGTGCTCTTGTCTTGTTGTTGTTATTATTCTCCGACGTCGTCGTCGTCTTCTTTTTTTTTAGTTGTCTTTGTCGAAGTCGACATCACTGGTTTTTTTAATTTCTATCGGAGTTGCTACCACTATCAAGAAAATTTTGTATTTTATCTTTTTACATGCTTGAAAGCATGTGCTAGAAATAATTGAAATAGTTTTTTACATCGCAAACAATTAATAAATAAATTATATTACATGTACTTACATTCTTAGTTACACATTCCTTACTTTTTCTGTTCCATTCACACCACGCTGATACTGATACGAAAACAAAATTGAGTTTCCAACCTGACCATTTTAATTTGTCAACAGGTAAGACTAAGAGTATAATTAGCTTTTATTTTGTTTCACACAAAATCGTTTAATATTTTCACCATTGTGTATTCCTTTCTTTCTTTGGGATGTTTCGATAATGTTAACAATAGAAACTTAGGAGACCGATTGGACGAAATTAGTGTGTTTACGCAAAGACAAAGATAAAACCTTTTCTGAGATAGAACATAACATATTTAGCAAAGAGGGACGGAATAATAAGACTTGAAGGTGTAGAGGTCAAATGCGACATCAAGGCACATCTGTGCTAAGAAGATAAATCAGGTTGAAGGTGAAATGCTCGGCAAAGGCTATGTACAAGCACAGGATATGACGTCATAATATATGTTTTGTTACTTTGGAGGAGCATGATGAGAATAGGAAATCTCATGCGGAAATTTGTATGAGTGAGTGAGCAGATCCTAATTAGAGGTCACAAAAAAGTCAATATCGGCCAACGAACAATTCGTGTAACAGTAAAGTCTGTAAAGTTATGTCTTGTTGAGGCAATATTTGTTTATTTATTTAAATCTACAGGTATCTTACCATTACAGTTACAGGCGTTCTGTTTACCGGCCATGATCTCAAATTATACCATACCTTGATTTCAAGTATGTTGTTTTCCTTTTATTATCCTGACCACCGCCTCAGACTAACAAAAATACAAATACACTTCAAGATTGAGCACAGGTTGGGAGATGTAGTCATTAAGGCAGGGGGGGGAGGCACGGATGGCTGTGAACTTATTAAAATCGAAGCTAAGTGTAACTATCGAAGTCATGGAACAATTAATTCAAGGAAGAAAAAAAAACAAAAGATAGAAATGACAAGTCTGTCCCAAAGATATTTTTTGTGGAAATTAAAAGCGCAAAAGATTTAACATGTTCAAAAAATGAAATCAAAAGTGAAAAGAAACGACAAGCGCTTGAATTGTGTTAACATGCAAAAGATTAAAGTGCTCCAAAACAAAATTTGAAAAAGAAAATTTCCTATAATATACATTATGTATTACACGTATAATTATTTTCAAAATGAAATTTCTTTTTTTTTAAACGCATGAGAAAGCGGATGACAATGGAACAAGGAAACAGAGAAAAGGGAGGGAGCGGACGGATGTAGAGAGAGAAAGAGAGAGAGAGAGAGAGAGAGAGAGAGAGAGAGAGAGAGAGAGAGAGAGAGACAGACAGACAGACAGACAGACAGACAGACAGACAGACAGACAGACAGACAGACAGACAGACAGACAGACAGAGAGACAGAGAGATGTGTAACTGAAGTTCTTAACACTTCTAGACGAAGCAAAATGTGACATCATCTCAGCGTGAGTAAGACGACGAGTTCATTTGAGTTTTTTAACACTTTTAGACCAAGCAAAATGTGACATCATCTCACTGTGACAGTGTGAGTGAGACGACGAATCCATGTGAGTTTTTAACACTTCTCTTCTTACTTCTAGGTTAGGCAAAACGTAACATGATCTCGCTTTCCTCACTGTCGGTGTCATGTGGATGACGGCTGTTTAGTCATGAGTTAGATCTGGGAGTGACAACAGCAACAAAATAATTCAAGTGGCATCGGTAGGCCAATAGCATAAAGAAGGTCAGGCTAGAGGAAACCGTTCGAAAGTCTGGCAATGCTAGGTTTTGAGTTTTATTTGAATTGATTTTACCCCTCATCCACAACTGAGGTGAATTCGGGGGTTTTGGGTCAGGATTTTTAATTTTGTTCGGTCTGCAGTATAACAGCCAGGGGTCTTTATCATGCGCAGAGTGTTGTGATCTGCACACGGGACCTCCTTTTTTCATCCGTCGCCGATGGGAATATGTGTCGATCCACCTACAAGTTGGTACAGGGGAGGGGCGGGGTTGAGAGATATTTTACTTGAAATAGCCCGAGAAAGATTTTCACTCGAGTTGACGAGACTTGAACCCGCGACATTTTGGGTTGAGAGGCTGACACTTTGCATCTAGGTTATCGAGTTCCTGTACTTGCGCTTGATACACCTAAATCCAATCACTGTGAAAATATAAAGACAGATCATTCCATTTCCATGTGCAAAGTCGCGACGACCTTGAATCTAAATCGATATGCCGCACTCTCTTCGCACTTATCATTAAATTCAAGTGCAGAGAAGTTGGACTGTTTTTGTAGCCACTTTGTTAAAGAATTATAATCGAACTTCCATTATCCTCTCGTTCGAAATTAATTCTTATTATCATCATTTTCTTTAGTTATCAATTGGTTATAATATCCTTATCATCGACGTAAACGCTGCTAAGGTGGGATCTGCTCACTCGCTACAATTATAAGCACGGATAACCTTTCGGTAACATCTTTTCACTTCATGCTCAGCCAATTGTTCCTCTTCAAGTATTTTTTAACTTTGTTTATATTAAAATATATATTCTTTTTTTCTTTCTTACGATACGAATTCTATTGACCAGATATCTACTGCCAGTACGTAGGCCTTTAATACAGTGTATATTTACACAGAGTGAGAGAGTGAGACATATATATATATATATATATATATATATATATATATATATATATATATATATATATATATATATATATATATAGAGAGAGAGAGAGAGAGAGAGAGAGAGAGAGACAGACAGACAGACAGACAGACAGAGAGACAGACAGACAGACAGACAGACAGACAGACAAGACAGGCAGACAGAACAGACAGACAGGCAGATAAAGACATAAGAGAAAAAAGACAGGACAGAGAGATAGGAAAGATAGATAGAGAAACGGAGAAAGACCAAGACAGAGAGAGAGACAGAGATAGACAGTAGACAGACAGATAGATAGATAGATAGCCTGGTACACGACTGGATCAAAGAGAACGAGAACCTGAAACTTGAAAGAAATAGAAGAAAGCCCTGTGTGATGAGAGAGAAAGAGAGAGAGAGAGAGAAAGAAAAGAACAAGAGAGAAAGAGGAGAGAGAGAGAGAGAGAGAGAGAGAGAGTAGAAGAAAGCGGTGTGTGATGAGAGTAGAGATGAGAGAGAGAGAGAGAGAGAGAGAGAGAGAGAGAGAGAAGAGAGAGAGAGAGAGAGAGAGAGAATAGAGAATACTAACATGGTGCCTGGGTGACCGTGAACCTCGATTTATCGAAGATTGCTCACTCCACTCGACTCAACTTATTATCTTCTCCGTTCAAGTTCAAGGCTGCAGCAGCCCTGTGGCTTGTGGTGGTGGCGGACATGTCGTGTCGTCTCTGCTGAATCGCTGACACTGACACTCATATACTCATGTCTCATGGCAGGCATCGACGCTATGCCAACTTTTCATGATGAGGCAGACATGAGACAGACATGAGACATGTCAGTTTGTTGGTTATCACAATGGAACAAAGATACCAAATATGTAGTAATAGTAGTTGAATAAGTGGTGGGGACGTTATTATGGTGATGCTGGTGTTGATGATGTTGTTGTTGATGTCATTGATGATTATAATGATGACAACGACGTTTGACGATGATGACGATGATGATGACGACGACGACGATGATGATGATGATGATGACGACTATAATAATGAATGATGGTATTGGGGATGATCAAGATGATGAGGATGAAGATGATGATGATGACGATGATGACGATGCAGCTATTTGTAAATCGTTTTCGAATGTATCTTTTTCTTCTTTAGTGGCGTTTTCGTTTGGTCCATAAGCTATTAATAATTTAATTTCTCTTCCTTTTGGTTTAATATTTACCTCTAATAGTCGTGGGCTTATAAATTTCCAGCTTTCTAGTAGCTTTTCATGCCTTTTATCACTACGAGACCCTTTTCCTTATTTCACTTTTCTTATAGCTGTTTGGATTTCTTCCATTGATATATCTACATCTTCAGCTATCTCTTCTGGATTACTTTTACTAATTGCTATTTACTCCTTGTTTCACACGTTCTGGAGGGATTATGTAATTGGTGAAAATATTTTCTCCATATTTCCATGATTTCGCTGTCTTCTTTCATTATTTCTCCTTTGGCATTCTTAATTTGTCGTATTGGGCATGCTTTTGGTCTTTCTCATGCTCTTCATTGCCCCCCTAGAACAGCTTTTGATTTCCTTGATAAAGCTTTCTTGAAGTCTTTGTCCACGCTCTTCATTGTTCCTGTTTTGCTTTCCTAACTTCATCTTTCGCGATAGTTCTTTTATTCACGTAATCTGTCTATCCTCTGGTTTCTTTGTTTGCAAGTATTTCTTCCAAGCATCCTTCTTTTTCTTCGATCTTAGTCTTGACATTCTCATTCCACCATGGAGTTCTTTTCCCATCTCCTTTAATTTGTTTCCTACCACATACCTCTTCAGTACAACTGAGGAGTGTTTCTTTATACATTTGCCACTTTTCTTCTATTGAGCCATCATTCAGATCCATCTGTCTTTTACTGATAAATCTTTTTATGCTAGATTGGCATACCTGTTTTACTACTGGTTTATTTAGTTCCACTATTTTGAATCTCCTAAAATAATTAGTTTCTGTTTGTGTTTTATTGTCTTGAAAAGGCATTTAACACTGTGAGGGGGGACGAACTATGGCATTCCTTAAAAGAACACAATGTAAAGCAAAATTTAATAGAAGCCATTACAAATCTTTACAATAAAACCAACATGTGCAATGAGAGTAGCTGGAAACATATCTGCAGAATTCGATGTATATATAGGAGTAAGACAGGGTTGTATCCTAAGTCCTCTTTTGTTTATCCCATTTATGGATTCAGTCTCAAAGGCATCCTCAAAAATGAAGAAAATGAATGTAGGTATGTGGAATCTCAAACCAGTAAATGTATCAATGCTTTCATTTGCCAATGATTTAGTTCTGTTTGGAAAAACAGAAAGTGACCTTCAGTCGAATATCAATATTATAAACAATGAACTAAATAAAAAGGAGTGAAAGTAAAAATGCAAAGAAAACCAAAACAATGCTAATAACTAGGAAGTTAAAACACAAAATCTTAAATTGTACAGGGAGAATTTAGAACAAGTTCAAAGCTACAATTACCTAGGAGTAATGATTAACTCATAGGGAAAACTAAGAAGAAAGAAATCAGCCAGAGAATCAAAAGGCAAGTGCAATATATAACCATCTAGAAAAGGCATTTGTAGGTAAGTAAGAATTGTCAACAAAAACCAAAATGGCAGTGTACAATACAGTTTATTGTCCTACTCTCCCCTATGGCAGGCGAAACCTGAACCTTAGACAGTAGAGAATACAGTAGAGTACAGGCAGCTGAAATGAAATATCTAAGAAGTGTAGTAGGGAAAACTAAAAGAGACAAAATCAGAAACACAACAATAAGAGATCAAACCAATGCAGATGGCATATAAACTAAGATAGAAAATAAATCAATTGAGATGGTTTGGGCATGTAAACAGAATGAATGACAATAGAATAGCTAAATCGGTATACAGTGCTAAAGCCCAAGGTAAAAGACCAAAAGGCAGACCTCAGAGAAAGTGGGAAGAAGATATAAAGAGGCATTGAAGCATAGAAATTTAACTTTTTTGGAAGAAAACAGAAAATGCCAGGACAGGGCATGTTGAGAAAGATCATCTCCAGGCTTCTGAACCCATACACCGAAAGGTAGAATGGAAACTGATAAAGAAAGAGAAAGAAAGTGTCATTACTATCGTGCAGACATGAAACACACAGTGATTTTGGATACATCTTTTGATGATTAGAACATAATATGATAAGAAAACCACGTAAAACAAAACTTTGCTCTGAATAACAATATAATTTGCAATCTTT